>VYXC01003460.1:1447336-1457857 GCA_013397175.1 Platysteira castanea | reverse complement strand
GCGGTGGCGCCCCTGAGGAGCTGGGCCGTGAGCCGGGCCTGGGGCAGCCCGGAAGCCGCCGGGACCGCCGGCAGCAGACGGGGAGCGGAGGGGCCTGGCGGGCTCCGCGCGGGCCGTGTGTGATGAGGGCGGGCGCCTGGCGAAGGTGCCTTGTTGTGGTGCCGTGCGCCTTGGTAACCCTGCCTGGGCTGGGATTAGCCGTGCTCCGGGTGCCGGCTCGTTTCGGTTTCCTGACTGGTTGTTAACCATTTTTTTCCTTCTGGATTTGTGGATATTCCTTGGCCGGTGTGCACATTCGTGTTTGTGCCACCTTTTGCTAATACAACGATGTGCTCTTTATTTGGGGCTTTAGACAGTGAATGAGGCTTTTCCTCCTTTATTATATTTGTTGTGTTGGTGCGCAGCTGATGGCCTCAGAGCAGGAAAAAAGTAAACGAAGTTAGCCGTGGTGCTTTTCCTTTTCAGGAATGACTTAATAAAATGGATGGCACAACACAAGCAGTAAGGAAGAGATCTTCTCTTTGCAGGGTTGCTCAGGAATCTGTTTCTAATACTGTGAAGGTGGGTTTATGTGTAGTCCTACTTAAACTAAGCTCTGGGAGCTTCTGGAACCAGGGCCCTTGTCTATGCCTGAAAAGCAAAAGAGTGTTATCTGGTATAAAATGTAAACAAATGATGGTAATTAAAAACACATTAGGTAGGAGCTTGTTTCAGGCTGACAAATGAAGGTATAATATAGCTATAGGAAATGACAGCCTTTAAAAAGAAAAAGCTTTAAAAACACGTATACTTGCAATTCTAAAGGAAATGACAGTGAAATTTTAATTCTCAGTTCATATTAGTCCAAAAATAAATGTATGAGAAATCTCAGTAGTTGTTAAGGAGCACTTTTTAGACTCAACTTTTTGTTGCTTTAAAGAATGACTGGAGAAACACTGGAGGATGTTTTTCCATGTCTGAGGAAAGTAATTCTTGCCAACTTGTCTAATATTAGGGGAAGAAATAATGAAGTTAAGCTCCTGTGACAAGAACTTCATAGAGAAAAAGAATATAAGTCTGTCTGGGGCCAGTTTCTGCCATAACAATTACCAGGCTACTGTACTGAACATTCTGTAGAGCTACATAGTTACATGTAAATATCATAAAAGTATTTTTGATAGCAGAGTTGTGAAACTCTGCTTTAACTCTTGAATGGGAAGAGTAACCCTACCCAAATGTGCTGAACTTACTGTGTCATGGTTAAGGGGTATTCCCCTCATAAAAACTTATAATTCTTAAACTAGAGTACTTTGATTGTTTGAATCTATTTCTTTTCAACTGTTCTAGTTGTGCTCTCTTCACCAAGCAAATGAATTCTTGATGTCACAAGATTACCTGAAATTGCTCAATATATGTATACTCCAAATTTTTAGTACTCTTAAGTCTTTGAAAGCTTGTTCAAGGATGGATGGCAAGCTAATGCTCATATAGAGACTTCAAGAATCTAAAGCTTCTCCTACTAGAATAAAACTTTAATTGAAGCAGACTCTAAACTTCCTTTAAAAGTCTTGAACTAGTTTGAAACTGAATGGTCTCTTGGCCTAAAAAACCACTTTCTGTAATTAGCTCCTTAAGGTCCAAGATGTAGTCTCACTGACAACCAGAATGCATCGAGGGCAATCTGTAGAAGGTTATGCAGAAGTTTGGGATAAATGCTCTGAGTTGATACAGTGACACCCTCATGCTGAGCAATACAGACTTGATTCAGTTACTAAATAAATTACTGGTGCAAAAAAAAGTGATTCTTTTAAGTATTCAATGTTTGTTTATGAAGCATGCAGTAAAGAAATAGTTGCAGTGCTCTTGTCTGCCATTCTTCGCTGTGCTTTAGAATGCCAGACAGTAGAAACCCTGAAAACTCATCAAAACATTATTGACTAAATCTCTGTATCTCTTCTCATGGCTGTTAAATGTATCCTGTCCGGGACTTGATCATAATTTCAGGTATGTTTGTCAGTCTTTAAAGTGTTCTGCTTAGCCATCCTGTGCCTCCATTGCTGCTCTAAAGCCTCGGAGGAGGAAAACACTATTGTGCCGTGGAAATGGCACTGAAAGCCCAAATTAATAATTTGGTCTTCATTGTATTGACCACTGTGGAGGTGCTTTAAGCCATCCTGTATGATGTGCTAATAAGCCATTCCTGAATGTGGGTGTGATTTATACTGGCAAGATAATTTTGCCTTTGTCAAGACAGCTTTTTCTTTTATTTAAATTGGGAAGAGAGGGAATGGGAAGTGGAACTAAACTGTACAGTGATCTTTTTGCATAATTGTTGACAATAGAAATGCTTGCTGGGCTGGTTATGTTGGCCACAAATCACCTTTTGGTGACCCTTGAACAGCCTCACATTATGAACAGAAAGGTGGAAGACCTGGGTGCAGAGCTTGCTTGGAGCATTTATAGCATAAGCAATTTGGACAGAGTTGTCAAGTGCTAGCTCATCATATTCAGACTATCTTCTAAGCTGCGCTGAACTTCAAATGTGTGTGTATTTAAATGTTAATGCTAACTGGTTCTCCGTTTCTTCTTGAAGAGTTGGCTGCTGCTTTGAAGAGATCACCTTCCTTCCTGCATGGATGAGGAGATGCCGCAGAGTGCTTAGTGATAACAGTAACTTGTTAATTATGTGTTAACAGAATAATTAGAGATGAGGCAGCTTCATAGAGAGAAGCAGTGCAAGTTGTCATCAAGGAGATTCCTATTTTTGAGGGTGATGTGCAGAGACAGAAGAGCAAATTTGAGTTAGCTGACCTCCTCTAAAGTGAAGACAGTTAAAACAACTTAAAGATCAAGATAGTGAACCAGTATTTCTTTTCCAGAATCTCAGAGTATTGCTGAGAGATTTGAGGTGGTGGAGTCATAGAATAAGCAGGATTGGGAAATGACTATGGGACAGTGTAAACTGTTAAGTCAGCAAGGCCGATTGAGGCCAGGGTGAGCTGCAGGAATCACCACTATTTTATTCCCTTTAATGTACATGTCCATGAGCACCCTGAAAAGCCTTGCTTCAGATCCTGTTAGGAGTGCTTTGAATGTGGGACAGATTCATTTAAGTTGTCATGATCCATGCTTACCCTGAGGATGTGGGTATTGCTTTAACAGTTGATCAAAACAAGTCTAGGATAACAGATTTCAATGAATCTGTGATATGTGGATTACTTCTGAGGGGTTCACAAGATGTAAGGACAGACTTCAACTTGTATATGATGGCCTAAAGCTCTATTTTAAAATTATTCAGAAACAGTAGTTTTGAAAATTGAAAAAAAAAAAACCCACTGAATTGCTGGCCTTTAATTAAGTGGCAAATGCACACTATTCTCCCTAGCTTTTGCTGACTAATATTTGTGAGAACAAGAAATATTTTGAGAGCATGGTTGTAGTTTGTTACACGAAGCCCACCACAGAACCTTTAGCTACAGCTCATGGATTTGAACAAGAAATACAAGGAGTAATTCTTATTATGCTTTTTTAATCGATTCAAGTGGTTTTGCAATGGAACCATATGTCTCTCCCTCTCTGTATGGATGAAAGTGAAGCAGAAAGGGCTGAAATGACTTGTCCAAGAGCGTTTCCAGGCTATTAACAGGGCTGTGAACAGAGCCCAGGGTACAGGAGTCCTTACCTAAGGCTTTCTCCACAGTGTCATGTTACTGCTTTCAGAAGCATAAGAATTTTGCCTATTATTTCTAACCATCTCATATGCTGTTAATATGAGCCTGGACTAAAAATACTGCATTGAAGATTTGGGAGTGACCCAGTGTGAATTTCTGACTTTGAGCTCTTTAAACTTAGAGGGTTGTTGCTTCTAAGATTGGAGTATGTGGGCCTTTCAGAAATAGCTAACGATACCTAGAGCTGGTTGAACATGCTTGCTCTGCAGCTCAAAAATATCAATGTCATTTTGTTCCAATGTCTCTGACCCTCAGTTCCTCTTAATTGCGTTTTACAACCCATCTCATGCAGCTAGAATCTTCCCACTCTTGCAGAAAAAGACACTTAAATTTCTGTTCCTTTTACCTGGAATCCATGTCTCCTGAAATCCAGCTTGATGTTAGCTGACCTTCCTGGGTTGCCTTCTGGGTGAATGTCTGTGGCTGGGATGTTTTCTGTTGCTATACCAACCTGGTTTCTGCACTAAAAATAAAGACCTCAGGGTGGGGAATGTGTGTTGTTTCCTATAAGCTCACATGACTGTTGCAACATGTTTATCTAACATGTTAGTTCTGATTCTGCCCTAACAAAAGCTCTCTGGAAGCATGAGTGGTACTTCAGCTCTCATTATTTTTTTTTTTTTTGTAAAAGTAACTTCTAAAAAAAGTCCTGGAGGGATTGTGTCTGAGTTTTAAAGTGTTATTAGCTGTCTTGGTAGAAATTTCATAGCTAGATAAATATCTACACATCAGCTGCTGTCTGGATTTTTTGGGAGTATGTTCAGGGGAGGGAGAGGGACTATGGAGCTGTTTCAAGTATCCAGTCTGTATTTTCAACCCCTTTTTCCTGGTAGTACCCACTGAAATCCCCAAACTTGGTCCTCTGGTTTATACTGAGTTAAGGTGTTTCAGATAGTCTGAACTGATGCAAGGCTTCATTGTTAAAATTACTTAAGATACATTGGATATAAATCACATAATTTTATGGGTGACCTATCAAAATAGCATGAGTCTTGTCAATGATCTGTCTAGACACAATATAATCCTGAGATATTATTTTGACTTAGTGGTTCTCATTCATTCAAGGTGTTCTTCTCGCTGTTCGTTTTCAGACATCCATGTACAGATATAAGGTACGGGCTTCACTCAGGTTTTATTCCTTGGAGCCCACTTTCCTTTTGCACGTGGCATCAGCAGTATGTCCGTATGATGAGTTCTGTCTTCAGAGCTGGGGTTTTCTGCCCCCCCAAATAAAGCTGGTGTGGGTGTTGTTTATATTGCCTTGGAGAGGATGCAGCCTGAAGAGATCTTTCAACATAATGAATTGAGTCGTGTCCCAAATGAGAAATGTTTACAAGAAGTACATCCAATACTCCCAACTGGAAAAATCAATCATTTCATACCAGGAGGCAGGAGTTGTATGAGGGCCTGGCTCCGGATTTAGACCTACCGAAGGAAAATAATGGCTTCTTTATGAAATTTTTTGCTGGTTTGGGGGGTGGCTCTTCCCTAAAAATATCCCACTGACAAGTGGGATTCTGAGCTCCTCATTTTTACAAAGTAATTATTTTCCCTGCATCTTGTCCATCAAAGGCCTAGAATTGCAGGAACAGTTATGGATTCTTCTCTTCACCTTTGTTATGAACAGCTAAATCTGAAATGAGTATGAGGAATCCCAGTCTTCTTTTTCAGTGTGTCAAACAGTTGGCAGCATTGTAGAGCACCCAAAGGTGGGGTGCTTAAATGGGATTTGGTATCCCCATACAGAGGGGGGTCAGCAGTGAGAAGTGATACTTCTTTCAATTATGGAGGCCAGAAGATGAAAGTGGTCTCACCATCAGCATATGAATACAATTGCCTTCACTTCAAATCTGGAGAGCAGGTGGGTGTGGGTTTTATTGGTACTGACAGTTTTAACCCTAACAACAACTGATTTTGTTAAACAAGTTCTTAATGGTAAAAAGAGAGAGATTACAATTTTTCACTTTGCTCCCTGGTGGACAGATGCCATTTTAAATGTCCTGTTCCAAAGCTGTATCCTTTTCTACCATAAGAGTTCTCTCAGTATAGAAAGATTGAACCTGCCCAGGAAAAAAAAAAATAGCATATTGTGTCCATATGTCTTGCCAGTTTGCTCCTTCTCTAGTCTGAGCAGGTAGAAGAGAGGAATTTAGGTCCTTTTTTTTCCATTTTACAGTTTCAGGTGGACCTCTTGGTTGTGCCCTATCTGATAAGTGAGGGTAAGGTCTACTTATCCTTGTGACCAAGAGATACTTCATCAGAAAGCATTTTTGAATGCCCTGAAGAGTGTTTTGCAGTTGGGGTCCAAATTGCCATTGTCATTAAGAAGCAATCCTGCTCTTCACAGTCACATTTTTGCTGCCCATACCCTGTCCCCTATTCTGTCACCCAGCATTTCTGCAGCAGCACAGTTAGGCAGGCCAAGGAGGTAAAATGACTGCAAACTAATCCAGCTGAAGGCACAGCTACTTTTCAGATACGTGCAATGGTAGTGCAGAAAAGTGCTGGGAAAGGATGGCCCTTATGTGGTGAAGGAAGCTTGCAGACAGATTGGGTCACTGTGATCCTGGAAGCATGCCTTTAGTATTTCCCTGGGCCTAAGGGTGAAAGTAATTTCTAATTAGATCTGTTTTATTGGAATGCTCTCAGGCAGAGCTGTGCTGCTGTAGGACCTGTCTGGGCTGCTGCTGAAGCCCCATGTTCTGCTCTGTGGTTGAGTTGTCCATCCAAGCAGGTGGCAGCAGGTACTTCAGAGATGACCAACTTGGGAGCACACAGCCAGTAGAGACTTTAAGCTACATGATGACTTTAAGCAGTTAATTTCTCTCTGTTGCCACGTGGTGGTGATGTTGGTTGTTGCCTTCCAGGAGCTTTGGACTTGTGCTGCTGAGGGCACGTGACAGATAAGTTGGCAAGGAATGTCTTACAGGCCAGTACCTATGAGTGACTTTCTCCAGAGCTGCATGGTTTGTCCAGTTATCCACATGGTGGTGACATTTTTGCTTCTATTTATCCTCCATTTTCCATGTACACATTCCTACACCTCAGCAGGGTCAGCTAATCAACAACAGGAAGTGTTCTGCTAGGAATAACTGACAAAATAGAATAGATTTTACAGGTAGTGTGCTGCAGGTATGTCCTTTTGAGTCTGCCCACCTGTCATCCTAGGTTATTCTAGATCCAGAAAGTTTTCCTGTCTCATCTTTATCACATCAGAGGCTTGGTTGTTATCTTTTTGATTCCCCAATGACCCTGTTTCTGTGGTGAAACCCTAATGTCTCAGGTTCTTACCACTATCTTATTTTATTCTGATAAGCAGAGATGGAGGAGAGATCTTCCATTCAGAAGAATGTGTGTATAATTAAGATCAATAGCAGTGTAAAATCCTCTCCACCAGCTCTTGATGATGAGCATGAGTGTGATCTAGGCCTTGACAAAATTTATATAGTATATGTAAATGCATATTCACTGTAAGGACAGTTTACAGAACAACTGATTTAAATATGTTAAATAAAATCTGGATTTCCTCCACTTGGCTGTGTCCAGTACTACAAACTCAGATTTACTGAGTCACTGAGTTCCTGAGTCTTAAATCTTCTTGTTGCTTAAGTTCTTATGGTTTTTTTTTTTTCACAGCAAATTGGAAGAGGAAAATGGGAAATCAAGATTATCATATATTTTCAAGTCTCAGCTGAGAAGGAAAACTTGAGTAAGACAAGACTAGTGTAATATTTTAGAGAATTTTCCTTTTAGGAATTGGACAAAGGGAAGTGATGTCTCTATTCTGTTTTATGGAAACAGGTTACTGACTGTCACTGTAAGCTCATGTTCAACATTGGTAGAGAAGCTGTTGCTCTAAAAGTTTGTAAGTGTTCAACCTTTATTGTTTGTTTGTTTGTGATCTTTGTTTCTTAACAGCCAATCCTTGTCTTTGTTTTTTATCAAACTGGTCATCTTATTACTGTGTGTAATTAAATGGATGACTTTTCTTGTAAGCTGCTTGGCAAAACCAGGCATATTTTGATGCAAGTCAGGTTTTGTCAGATTTACGTCTGTGTAGATGGCATTGCTTCTGTGAACCACTTTGGGTATGGATTAGTTAATAGTTATTCACAACAAAAAATGCAGTCAGGCATTTTACTTTTTTTTAGTGAGGCAGAAAACAACTGAGAGGAAGGAAAAGCATCAAATCAAATTTTCTGTCTCTGTGCTCTGTTCCAACACGACATTAGGTGCAATAGTCAGTGTTGGGCAGTGCTGGGCTGTGGCTGCTCAGTGCTGGAATTTTGCATAGCTCTGAACACCTTTGGGTGGAAAGGGGAGGTCGAGCTCTCACAAACACAGAGTTTCCACAGCCTGCGTGAGCATCTTGACAGGTCACTGGTTCTGTTGCACCACACTCAGTTGGGCTGTGTGTGTGCAGTGTTTCCATACTCAGCCTGTGAGGTGTAGAAGAAGGTGGTAGTCCAATCTATGAGTCAGTTTTTGGAGGTGTGGAAGAGTAGTCAGTGAAGGAACATTAAAAAGGTGAAGATTGGGGAATGGAATGTTTGGCGTTGGTTTTAATTAGAAACATCCTGTTCATCACTCATATGTGAGATAAAAAGGGAAGAATATCCATTACTACAGTACACTGAAAGAGGAAATATCTGTATTATGGTGAGCAATTCTAATTGAGCTGCCAAATATAATTGAATTGAAATACAGACCCTATTCCAACAATATTTTCCTTATTGTATTGTATGAGTGAGAGTCAACTGGCATTATATTTATTTCTAATCTTTCTGCAACTGATGACTTTTGTCTAAAATCCAAAGTACTTCAGTACTAACTCAGTATTAAACTTAGCAATTACCTCTGTCAGGTGAGAGATGAATAAAGCCCAACCAACAAACCTTTCTTTCATGAACACACGGTTTCTTATACCTGTCCCCTCAAAAAGGTACAAAGATGGCACTTGTACCATGACCTGGAAAAGCCACTGTGTAAACCAGAGAAGGAAGCTGATATCTGCAGAGCTCAGAGCTGAAGGTTCTTTTGGTTTTGGGGGGAGCTTTGTTCTTACCGAGGAGGGACCAACCATTGAACTCCTCTGCTCTCATTCTTGTAGGTGTGGTGCTGTGACTCGATGAGAGAGGTATGTGCTGCCCGTGACTGCAGCTAATCACGTAAAGTGACCCCTCCTCTCCCTTGCAGCACTGCAAACCAGTGCACTGACTGAGACTGTTACTTCAAGTGTTACTGGAAATTAGATTAAAATCTGCTGCTCCTGGATTTGGTTAATTAGCTGGCAGTACCTTTAAAATACTTTTTAGAGCATTTGGACAGTGATGTGAAACATGCATAATTTTCAAGGCTTAGAGCTTACTAAATTAAATGAAACAATCTGAGATCCTTCCACATGTCAAAGGGAAAAGTTTAAGAGGTTTAAATTCAGATTGTCCTACATTATAAAACTTAACAAATATCAATGTAAATGGGTACACGTAGTCCTTTCACCCTCCAGTTGATACAAAAGACTTTCCTCGCTTTCTATGAATGTCTCTATGTAGAGTGAAGCTTCCTCTGAATCAATTTTTTTGGGCTTCTGCTTAAAAAACAGGTGAAGAGATGTTCCAAAGTAAATACTTTGAATTGCTATAAAGCTGTGATATGTCATACCTAAAAATAGTGGTAGAGAAAAGAAAACTCTTAATTGATTGCTTTCCTTTTCTAAAATACACAGAAAGACATTTTTGACATTATTCCATTCAGATCATCAAATTGTTACAAGCTCTTGTACTACAATGTAAGACATAAATTTTAAAAGAATGAAAAGTGCAGGAAGTTTGACTGCTGCATGACCATAAATTTACTCATCTTTTATATAATGCTTTCTTGAGGTGCTGACATTTTCAGTACATTAATTGTTCATAATGAATACTCTTTCATAAAACATTCAAAGTTAATTTTCTGAGGCCAAAGAATGACTAAATAGTTATTCACTAAAGAGCAGTCAATAATCTGTATCCAAAAGAACACTTGTGGGATGTGAAATAAACTGATGTAACAGGTAGAGAAGTTTGCATATGTAAAAGAATCTGCCCTTTTTACAGGTTTGATGCCCTAAAATAGAAGCCACAGAATTGGTATATATACTGGTGTAGAGGCAAAATCATTACGTTCTAATCATGTTTCATTGAAGGAAAGGAAGAAACCAGCTTTGGGCAAAACATCCATGTCTCTTGTGACAGACATCCAGGAGGTAGCCACCTCTGTTGCAGGTAATATATGATCATTTTTGTGCTGTATACTTCAGGATGGATAATAATAATCAGTGGAAATATGTTTAAAGAATATACTAAAATATCAGGAAAATAAATTAATTGATCTATCAGGCTTCTCCCAGGCAGTAGATTTTAAACAACTTGTCAAATATTTCTTGGCTGTTGTACCCTCACATAAGAGCTTTCCCTGGTTCATAAAGAAAATTAATGTGAAATCAATAATGGCATTTAAAAATTCACCAAACACTTCCCTTCCAGTGAAAGTCTCACTTTCAGAGTGCCACTAATGCAACAGGCAGAGTGGGAAAACCACACAGACTTGACCTTAGTGGTAAACAAAAGCCAGTGCAGATGGAAAGTGCAGTGAAGAGATGCTTTCAGAAGCAACCAGGAGGACCTGCCTGCTTCCCCACAAGAAGAAGCCTCTAAACAGAGCCACTGTGAGCATCAACTTGAAAAAGTCTTGTTTGAAGATGCAGTCGTGATGCTACGCTGACTTCCTGCTAGAAGATACAAACTGGCCTGAACAGCAACCAAAAAATAAA
>VYXC01003460.1:1382611-1447316 GCA_013397175.1 Platysteira castanea | reverse complement strand
AAAAAAAAAATTACATAAGGGTGAAAACCACAACAGAAAAACAGTAAAATAAGCTTCCTACAGCATCATACAACCCTATGAGCTGCCAGATTTGAGACAACAAAGAGGGAACGTTTGCTGTTTCAGGTTGCTTCATTCTAGTCCTGCAGAAAATCTGGGATCATGGTGGGAATGGGAAGAAATTAGCTTTGTTTGTTAGTTTCTATTTTTAATAGAAGCACAAACAGGAGTAATACAGTACATGGTGATTTTCTGGCTGTATCTGCATTTAGGCGATTTTTCTGGTGAAGAAGATACACTGAAGTTACCATTTATGTAAATTAATACAATTGTAATTACCCACAGTTGCCACATATGATCTGTGAAAATAAACAGGATTTGTCAGTATCCCCTCTTCTCCCCCTTCCTCCCCTAAGTGATTCAGAACCATTTTCCAGCCTCTTGCACAGGGTTGTTGAGCAATGGCAGAAGGTGAAGTGCAAGCCTGTAGAGTTTGGCTGCAGTGGTCTCTCCCGAAAGGCTGATCTCGTGAGCTGCTGCATCCCAGAGCGAATTTCAGAGTTTGCTCAGTATTGTCATCTCCAGGCACCCACACCCACACTTTCTTGGTGGCATTCACAAAAATTTTTAAATATACTGCTTTATTACTCATGGTGGTATCTAGTTTTGGGGGTTCACGTCTCACACCTCCCCAAGCTTTTTTATCTGACAGAGTTAAAAATTTGTTTTTCTTTTTAGGTTAAAATTCAGATTCACATGGAAGCACTTGACTCGCAAAGCTGTGGCTTCAACCAGCAGATAGGAGATGCATGATAGAATTGGCAGAATTGCACTGCTCTAAGCACTTTTGGAGACATATGCTGCTTTTTCCACTCCTGGAAGTAGTCCCACAGATGTCTCATGCTTATTCACTTGAGTCATGCTTGCAGAGTTGGGTTTTTGGTGGTTTGAATTCCCAGATTCCTACACTGCATATTTAATAGGAGAGCAAATCCTGACTGAAGACCTGCCGGGTTGAAAACACAGAGGGTACGTTTAACCAAAACCCAATGTTGTGAACTTCAATTAGCCTCCTGGCTTACAACGCCGCTTGGCGAAAACGAGACATCTCCAAGGAGAAAGAGACGCCGGATGATGCAAACCATCCCTCCGCGGCGCTCGGCTGTTGGATGGGGGTGCTGGTTCCGCTCCGTGGGGACGTTTCCCGGCGCCGGGCGCCAGGTGGCGCTGGCCCGCGCGCTCCCGCGCTCCCGCTTGGCCGGCGCTGCCGCGGCTCCGCCGGCGCCTGTTTGGGAAGGGGAGCATGGGAATGGCAGAGCTGGACAGCAGCATCTCTGGCCCGCTTGGGCCGGAGTGAATTTTCAGAGAGCGAAACCGCTCTGGAGAGTGTGGGTGTTGTCGTCTTGGCTGAGGTTCCCGGAGCGAGGGATCGCTCCTGTGGCGTTGCTGACCGGCTCTTCTCCCAGGTTCATGTGCTCCGTGAGAAACATGGGAGCGCTAAGCCTATGCTCACACGCCGCTTAACTCTGTGCTGCAAGGCTTTAATATCCAGTGTATCAACAGAATAATGGCCTTTCCCCCCTCCCCAAGGTGTGCTCTTACTGTTAAATGGATTATTACATGCTGCTCCATGAACAAATGCTAGACAACCCGAGAAAACTTTAATTTGCTTCGTCTTTTAAAAATTCCGTCAGCTTGGTTTGTTGGGGGGTTTTTGTTTGTTTGTTTGTTTTTTTAATAGAAAAGGAAAACAAATTCTGTCCGTAACAGTCCTTTACAGAGTTCGGAATGTTACATATACCCTGCAAATGGAGATTTAAAGATTCACTGGGTACTGGAGATGGCCTGAAAATGATAAAGATTTCTCAGTGCTTTCTCTAAATTTTCCACAAAGCTTCTGGAACATTTGAATCAACTGACTTTAAGTCAGTTCAGTTTTTAGGCAAGGAAAGTTGTTTTCTTTTTCCTTGCTGGTAGTATTTTTACAAGAAGTGAGGACAAGATCAGGCAGATGGAAGGGGAAAAAAGTGTGAAAGAATTGTAACATCAAAATCTTTAAAACTGCATTATTGGTTTGAAAAAATGAAGACACTAGTTGTGTGGCTTCTGCGTCTAAATTACAGAATGTTTTAAAAATGCCATTTTAGTTTTTAAAAATGCTGTGTTTATTCAGAGACTGCTGAGAATGAAAAGTATTGATAAGCTCTACTAAGCGTTTTCATATGGAATCTATTTTCAGCCACATACCAGAAAATGTCTTTGTTATTTTTTTGAATGAGACCCTAATCTCGGAATGACTTTTCATTTATCAGAGCCTTTTAAGTCTGCTATTGTGTTTCCAGTCAGATCCTTTCCACTCACTTCTTTTTTCCTGTGTCAGCCTCTTACAAACTTGCCATAGGGCAAAGTTCGCAGTTATTTTCCACAGGCACAAGGGCTTCCCCTCTCAGGGGTGCACTTGGGCTTTATGCAGTGGAAGCCAAGCACAAATTAATGCCAGCTCTAATAGTTCATGATAAAGTTTCTTGTGGTATCTCACACTTAATAGCAAACCCTACAATTTGTGATTTAACTTGTTAGCAATTCAAAGGCTTTTGTTTCTTATGCTGTTTAGTCAGATGAAATGGCTTAGTGGTTTTTTGCATCACCAGAATTGGCATGTGTGTCTGTGTTGGTGTTCCTATTTAGAGTTGTGTTGGTTCCCACTTCAGCTGTAATTTAATAATGTTCAAATACCACTTTCTTGAAAGAAAAAGTAAGTTCTGGCATCTGCAGTTGAGAAGTTGGAAAATGTGAGTGCAGTATGCCAGAAAAATCCCCAAAGAAATATAATTGACTCCTCTTTAAAATGTGTTATTTTTTTTGTTTGGTTGTTGAGTTTTTGTTTTGTTTTTTGCTTGTTTGGTTTTTTTGTTTGGTTTGTTTGGTTTTTTTTGAGGGGATGGGGATTAACAATATTCTAGCACTTAAGTTCCTTGAAATATATATTTTTTAATTTTTCCAGGGTGTTCAAGTTTATTTCTGTGTATATGGGCAAGAAACAGCTGAAATTCTCTCAAGGGGTTAAAAAACCCACAAAACCTGTTTGTTCTCTCTTAATTCACTGTTACAGATTTTATGACTCCTGATACTAAGAAGAATTTGTGTTCCTGCCCTTGATAGAAACTTCAACCTCCCCATCCTTCTGCAGTGAGGATGTGCCAGCTGTCAGCCTGGCTGCCATCTCCCACCCTCCTGCAGCTGAGCAGAGCTTTTAATCAGTCTTGGAAAGTGCTTTGCTGACCCTTCCCTTCTGACAGAGGCTGATGTTCAAGCTGTAATTCCTCTTATCAAATGTGCTTTTGTATCTCTCACTGGGCATTCGCTGCCTTCAGCTGGAGCTGGGACCAGCAGTTGTTTGCCTGTGTCAATAACCAGCTAATAACAGGAGAGAGCAGAGGATGCATGGATCAAAGAAAGAGGCAAAGCTGTTCTGATCAGTGGCACCGTGGGCTCAGATTGCTCAGTCATGGTTTACCAAGTATCAGCGTGAAAAAATAATCAATCAGGTTGTTTAGGTAACCTACCTTACCTGTTAGGGTAAACGTCTGCATCACAAAATGCAAGTAATGGGCAAGAAATCTGGGGATCTGTGCAAGTTGTGTTTTGGAAGAGCTGGCCTGGTCAGAGTCAGCTCTCTGGGAAAGTGTCGCCAAGGAACCGGAGCAAATCTGCCGGGGCTCCAGAGGTCTGCAGCCAGTGTGGCCTGGCTTTGCTCTTCCTCCTGACACTGAGAGGTGACCTTTGGCTGATACCTTTCCCATCTCTCCACCCTCTGCTCTCCTCCTACCATTTGATTGCTTTGTCTTGTTGGTGTTGGGCTTCTGGGCGGGGGGAGGCTGCAAGTCCCATTTATTTGGTGAGTGTGAAGCCCTCGGCACCACAGGGCTGAGCACCAACAGCAATTGTTACTATTAATAGCAAAACCAGCGAGTTGTAAGAGTGTGGAAAGGGGAATAGCTTCCCATTATTGATGTCAAGTTTAGAGAGTAAGAACTGCATTTGTGTTATTACTGATCATCCTCTGGAGAACTGTAAGAATCTCCCTGGATAGGGATCCAGTTTCTGCCTTTACACTGTATAACCTCATCAGTTTCAAAACAAGATTTGATGTCATTAGAGCAAACTGGCATTAAGGCAAGGAATTCAGGTTGTCTTTACTTATTTTTCTAAGCACATGGCATGAGAAGGATCACTGAGAAATTTACCCATACCAACCTTTCTTCCCAGCTGTCTCATATCCAGCTTGTGTCACCAACCTTTTTGCCTATGCTACTTTCCATTCTACTAAGTGCTAAACACCCTCTGAAACATCTTAGCATCCTTCAGGGTATTTTATACTCCCTTTGCTCGATCTCATCCAGGCACAAGGGACAATTGTGCGGTATGGTTGTCAACTGGGAACTTGGTCACCTCTCCTCATATTTTTAAGATTGGTTATCGATTAATAATTCTTTCTGGTATTACTGTGAGTAAATGATAACTCAACAGTGGACAAGTGTATATGGCTAGCATTTAATTTTATGCATTTCCCTTCCTTTTCTGCAACATTTTTCTTTTCTGCAGCTTAGTATAGGTACCTACTTCCATGATAGATAATGTCTGGAATTCCTGAAGGAGTGATTTAGGCTATCCTAGTATCATTGTCTTTGCTTGCACTTTAGCACTTTGAAATTTCTGCATTTCAAGAAAAGGAAGAAAATTCCCTCCAGTATGGAACTGCTTAGATTTCATTGGTAGTCTCTTAGGGTTTCAGTCAGTGTTTTGTCTCCTGGTAGGTACAACTCCTCTGTAAATGTCTCTTTAAAGTCCTTCAGGATACCTCCTAAAAGAATGTGGAGTCAATATGACTTGCAAATTGTTTTAAGTGATTTGTTTATTGAGTAGCCCTGGCTTAGTTCATTCTCCTTGACAAAATGCAGTCAGTTGCTTTGCATCATTCCTCATAAGCTACAGTTAGAATCTTCTTTTGTTTTTCCAGAGAAGGATCTGAACCTTGACCCCAGCAGCGCTTTGAAGTCTTCCCTGACAGACAAAGATGAAGCTTGAGGTATCAAAATGTCCTGGGAGGGACGTGACCCTTCAGTGAGCAAGAACCTAATAGGGTGGGCTTGTTGCACAGGGCTAGAGATGGGGAGGGGGTGACTCTGCATGGAAGTGTGGCTGCTCTGAAGCCCCTGTAATAGCAAATTGTAGCTGAAAGCAGGGGAGAAGCCAGGAGGCTGTGAGGGGCCGTGTATCATCTCCTGGTGTCATTGCAGAAGATTAAGAAATGTACTTTAATGGGGAAAGGGGTTTTATTTTTGGATAAATACGTGTGGATGCCTGTGTGTTTCTTGGATCTAAAAGAAAATGACTTGAAGATTTCTGCTATGGTATTTTGATTCCAAGAGAGACAGTGGCCTTGATAAGCAGTAAAGAAACAAGGCTTACTGTGATTCTTTCTTCCTGTGAAACTTTCAGCAGAAGAAATAGAAAGTACAGAAAGGCAAATAAGAGGTCGTGGTATAGGAGAAGATCAATTCAGATCACAGAGCAGATAAGGGTGTTCCCAAAGTTCAGGACATTCTTTTAGGAACATCCCCACTTAAAAAGGAAGTGTCAGATGCCTTAACCAAACTAAATCAATCTTCATGACATGACACCTCTGTGGGCATTTAACATCCTTGCTGCAGCACCTTTGTAACTGCACTCTCCTGTTGCATAGATGGGTTTCCAGGCATAAAAGCTGAAGAGATAAACATTTCATCTTTATTGAAGTGTAGGCTGTATGAAAGATGTTGAAAAAGACCCTGGGACTTTTATTTTCAGGGAGCCAGAATACATGAGATAATGTCAGGTGTAAAGGAAAATTCTTATATTTTCAGTGAGAATATTTCAAATGAAATGTTTCCATCTGAACCCAGGAAAAAGACAGAGGAATGATAACAGCTGATTTCTTGTCAGAGATCAGCTGTCAGAATGAACAGATAATACTTACTTAATGGCATCCAAAATAGAAATTCTGCAGCTCAATCTGCACAGTCCCTGTAAAAATAACAAAAACAGAAAAAAAGGAGTAATTAAATACTTGAGGGGTGTACAGTGACAAAATGCAAGATGAAATAAGGCTCTGGGAGATTAACTAACACAGAACAGTTATTTTGCCTTTTCTCTCATTGTTTTCCTTCCACTTTTCTGCTTCTTCTTTTCATTTTTCTCCTAAGGCATATGCTAAGAATGTTTCCAGTGAGTCATTTCAGACAGGTTGAGCAGATATCTAAGGGAGCAGCCTTTGGTAAATCAAGTGGGATCACACAGGTAGAGCTGGAATTCAGTGGCCTAGGCTGAACACCCCTTTGTAACTGAAAGGCTTTGCTTACTCAGTCCCACAGATGCAGCATGGCAACAGGGAGGTGACATATTGCTTATTTAGGGGCATGTGCCAGAAATTGTGAAGTGCAGATCAAGCCTTCTGAAAGAAAATCAGACCAATTAGAATCTTGTCTCATGATTTTAATTAACTTAAAACTCAGTCTCTTATTTCTAGAAAGGAGTGCTTGTGGCAATGGAGGTGCTTGGATACCAAATCATCTTCCAAACCATTTGGAATTCATCCTGATAAGAATGGTTTTTGACTGAGCTTTATTTGCAGCTAAATTCTAATGCAAGATGGCAAGCAATACAAAGCTGTATGAACTGAAGAGAAAGAGGAAAATCCTACTGGTTTGTGATAGCTGTATACTGAGCCAGTCAGTGCAGCTACTACAATATCTGAACATCTCAGTCTTTAATGTGTGTCACTTCAAAACTTCTACATAACTAAAATTTCTTTTAAAGGTCAAAATTAACTTCTTAAAAGCCACTTAGAATATGAGAACCCATTTCTAATAAGAGTTTGCCTGCACAGAACAGGTGAAGATATATTGCAATATGCTGGGGTTTTTCTGATTTTTTAATTTATAAAATATATTTTTCCCAGGCTTACAACCAGCACAAAATCAAATATAAAATTCATCCAATAAGCTGATAAAAAGCAGAACATCATCCATGACACTTCAGTCTGCCAGTTCTTATATTTTTCACCCACTTATGCTGTTCTCAATACATCTTTTTGCCTAGGGAAAAACACAAGATTTATAATATACCAGGAAAGAAAAAAATCTAATTCTTACCACACAAAGGTGAAAGCTCCAAGTAAAAGGATCATCTCCCAACATATTCTTGCCCATGTTTATTTTAGTCTAATCTACTCAGATTTTGTATATTTTTAGAGTATCTTCATCATCATAGTATTTGATCATTACCTCCTACAGACCACATATGGAAAGAAATACACTGGTACATGGCTGGTAGATATTCAGGACCAAATGGGAGTCCAAGAGGAATAAGCCTGGATGGCTAATGATGTTTTTTAATACTTGCAAGCATTTGCTTGAGATGCAGCAAGTTCTGATCTTGCTTCAGGAAGATCCATACCTGAAGCCAGAGTGCTGCTGGATAAGAAACGAGGAGCAGAATACACCCACATTTTTCAGTTTCTCTAAAGCTATAGTGGAAACTTGTGGCTGATCTGTGCTGCCATGGGATGACTGGGTGGGGCAGAGTCAGGGAGGGAGGTGGGCAGCTCGGGTGGTACAAACCCCCTTCACTTGTGTATTTAATAAAGGGAGCACAAGGAGCATCTGTGCCTTGGCTGTGGGAGTGCCTATGAAGCAGCTCTGAGGATGCTCAGTCCCACTCACAGAATGAGCTGCATGGGGCAGTTGTGTCCAGTTAGGATAGGGGGAGAGAGGTGCAATACAAATCCGTAGGAGCATCGTGGAATAATTTTTAGGCCCTGCATGTTGTTGGCATGCGATTACTGAGTGAATGTATCCTGCTGGAGTGAATGTATCCTGCCTTTTCAATAGGCTGCACAGGGCTGGGCAAGAAACTGCTCTATCCAGTCATTTCCTTAATGAAACCTGAAAAAAAGATGAAGTTGGACTCTCTAATGCCATGCTGACAAGTGATATCATATTCTTATTCATCTTTTAATCCTGTTCTTTCAGGTGTCTAATTTGGTGCTTCCCCTATTAACTTTCTCATTTCTTCCTGTGCGGTACATCAGAGGTCACTGTACCTCTTGTCATAATATTTCCAGTTTACAGGAGGGCAGAGGGAGCAGAAAGTAACTACAAGGTAGTTCTGAATCTTTCATCTTCATTTCTAAATCCTGTAATTTCTTTAAAGTACATACTCTCCTTCTTTCTTACCACCAGAAACGAGAACTTATTTGAATGTCAAACAGGGCTTTAATGAATCCCATAAGATAATCATAGCAGCAGCTGTCCAAGTTAGTTTCTTTTAAAAATTCTGTATGATTTCACTTATATTTTTAACTGCTAACTCAAGAGTTTACCTTTTTCTTCCTCTCACACATCCCTTTGAAAGCAGGGATGTTAATTTACTAGTTAATGCCTTTTAAGTGCTTCTTCACCTAAGACACTGAACACAGCTCCTCAAATGTGCCAGCTGAAATGGAGCACATACCATTGAGGAGAGAGGCACTCAAGTAGCTGATGTTGCAGTCATGACATTGTTGATATAAATATTTAGAAATGCCTTGAAATAACAGTTACCATTCAGCAAAGGCTGGCACCTCTAGAATGGTGACTACTGAATATTTTTATGCTTTACTAACTTGGTTCAGTGAAGCCTAAAGGGTTTATTACCCTCCTCTGAGGGAGCACTGAGCGCATTCAGGGTTTCACCCTTTAAAAGTCTTTCCTACAAAGAAAGGTAGATGACAGTAAATTGAAGTTTTGTTGACTTTTCTTCTAACATCTGGGTGTCTTGTGCATTGCTAGCAGATGCTTAAGCCTTTCTTTGGGCATGGAAGAAGTCTGAGGGTATTCTAAATTTGAGTCACTTTATTCACACATACATCCCAACCCCAAACTGAGGATGTACAGCCAACATCTAAGGCTGTTTCTTCATGTAGGAGTCCTAGCCCAACATCTCTGTCTGGTTCCCAAGTGACAACTCTTAACACCAGAATTACTTTAACAAGAAGCAAGGCAGACAGCCAGTTTCCAGGCTGTTCACATTGCCTCCTCTTCTTCTGAGCCTGCCAAGGTACAAAGTCCTTGCATAACCCAAACACTGAACAGCAAGATAGCAGGTCTCTCTAAGAGATGAAAACCTGCTTGCACACTCTAAAGGTAACATTGGAAGACTCTGTAGTGATGCTACATGGTGATGGTCCCCATGACAATGTGCCTGCTTATCTGTTAACAAAGGTACCTGCAAAGCTTTAGCATTTCATTTCTGGCCACCATTTCTGCAACTGGGCTCTTATTCTACTTATTTGTTTCTGAGAAACAGTTAGGAATCAGCTTTCTCATAGTGCACTGATATTGTTATAATTTATCTTTAAAAATTTTTAAATGTGTTTAGTGACAGGTTTGTTCTCAACGATTTTAATTCCCAGCCTGATCAGTTACACAAATGGGGACATTTTGTACTTCATTTTGCTTCCATCAGTTACTGAAACTTCATCCTGATGTCTTGTAGGGCATCCCTCAAGAGTGCAGTGTTTCACACATGCTTTTCTCAGAGGAAAAGAAGAATTTAGGTTTTTTCTAGTAACTTAGAGCTGGCTATCTCTAGTTCTGCTTCACCTTTTCCCTTCAATTGTTTGAGATTTGCAAGTAAGATGCCACTAGTAACATAGCAAGGCTGCAGTCACTTCCAGCCTCTTCTCAGCACTGCCTACAGACTGATGCAAATTGGCACATTTAAAGCCCAGGCAGACAGCAGCTGTGTAATCCAGTGGCATTTCCTTATAAAATTTTCTGCGCAGAAGAGGAGCTTGAAAGGAAGTAACAGTTTGGGGAGAAATCCAATTCCAGCCCCAGAGGCAGTGCTACACTAAGCAGTAAATCTTCTTGTCTGTGTCTACAGAAAAAATAAGGCACTCCTGGCTTGCTGGCTCTGTCTCTGCAGCCAGGGAGGAGCCTGCAGACTTGCTGCCCCGCTCTTCCGTATCAGAAACCTATTTGACCATGCTGCAATTCCCTGTCAGTGCATGATCCAGGTTTTCTTTTCCACGGAAACCAGGACACTGCAAATGAAGGAGGATGGGAGAGATGCTGTGTACCTTATTTCAACCTGACATGGCTTTAGGACATGAGCAGAAAACAATACCAAAGCCAGACACAGGTCTTTCCTTTTTTTTTTTTTTTCTAAGCTTGCAAGGTATCCAATAGTTTCAGGCAAGTCAGACAGTGAAAAACAAGCTCAAAAAATCTGGAAGCATCTAACTCATGCAGAAAAGTACCTACTAAACTGGGGGAAATGGAGACTTAAAGCTAGTCAGTGCTGTAAAGTCATAGACAGCTACATAGCTTCAAGGTAGCAATGCCTCCCGTCTAATTCCAGCACAATCTGTCACTCGGCTTTGAAAAAGGCAGTGTGAGCAACAGTCGTTCAGCAGCAGCAAACACCGGCATCTATTGTGCCTGCACATCAGTATTGGAAGGATGATTTCTGCATGATTTCACTCCTGAGGTCCCACTGGGTTTTTTTTTGCTATTCCTTTTTAGTAAGAATAGATCTGCTTCTAAATTTCCCATTAAAACCATGTTTTTGATCAAAAATGCAGTTTCTGCCACATGAGCAACTCTAATGCACTAACAACTCTTTTATCAGGAGATGTAAAAGAAAGTCTTGCTTTTAGGGTTGCCTAACCTGAGCTTACTGTCCTTCAGCCTGTTGAGCTAACCCAAGAGGTTGAAGGCTGAATTGCTTCCCTGCAAGGCCAGCAGGCAGCTGCCCCTGCCATCCTCCAGTCTCCCCATCCCAACGACTGATCCAACAGCCAAACATGCTTTTCTGGCTCAGCTGAGTCAAGGAGATTGCTGTAGGTGGTGCGTGGCAGTGACATTTTAGGAGAAGGAGTCCAGCGTAGGAGGCCAGACCAGAGAGGAGACACAGAAACCCAGGCTGCAGCTCTCAGGAGATGTGATTTCCCTGTGCAGCGAGATGTAATTTAACTTTGAGCTGACTCAAAATAAAAGGCTGAAGGATTTTTCTCTCCCACCTCCCTTTTACATCACATGGGTATTTTTCTCTTTACCAGTATCTTCAGGCTTTCAGTTCCTCTACCCAGCTACAGCCTTTTCTGCTTCTGGGAAAATTTGGGGAAAGGAACTGCAAATAGAAAATACGTCTCCTTGTTTCTATCCACCTCTTCCCTCATGTGCTTTGGTAAAAAAGAAGTGTAGATCTTATATCTCTTTTTTTTTTAAAAGTCCAGATTGCTTCCCTTAATGCTTTCTCTAGTGGTTTCAGCTACACTTTTTTTTTTCAAGAAGAAATAAACCACTTCACATTTAAAAGTCACAAATTGTGGCTTCCATTTTGTCAAAAAGGCTGGGCTCCTTCCAGGTTTAGAAATACACTTAAATCTGCCAAGTTTTGTCAAACATTACCTTCCTTTAACAAGAAATATTCATACTTTTTGGATTAAAGAGAAAGAAGAGAAGCAGCCATTCAAGTGCCTTTTATAAGAGGGAACGTTCTGTATTTTCTTGGGAGCAGACATGGGGGAGGAGGAATATGGAAAGAAAAAAATAAAAAAGTAAAGAGCAGACAGAAATACCCAGCTGAGGGCCAATCTGAGTTTATAATTGGTATCAGATGCTGCCAGTCTTACTCATGTAGTGCAATTCCTATTGATTTCTGGAGGTTCCTCACAGGGTAAGCTAATGTTTAACATAAATAAGGGTTACTGAATCTTGTCCTTGAGAAGTAAGGGTCAGGAAGCTGTTATCAATTGAGCTGCTCTATTCCTGACTGGCAAGCCTGCTCAATTCAGGGTTAATTAACTGATTCCTTAAAGTGGAAGTGTTGTAGGGGAGCATGATCATTGCCATTTATATTCATTCTAATATGATGTATTCCAACTCCCTCTCCATCATGTCTTGCTGAGAGTGATCTGGTAAAGGAGAATGACAAGTCTTTGCAAAATGGTCTTGAATTCTACCAGATACTCTTAGTTTAAGTTGTCTGGCAGTGCAAGATCAAATACAGTGTGAAAGGCAATAATGCACACATTTTTTATTCCAGACTACTTTGTAAGCTTGTGTGATACAAACCCCCATCACTGCTGCTTGCTCAGTTTTTACGTCAATCTTTGCTACCTATCCCACTCCAGTGTGTAGGAGAGAAACTTTGATTTGAATTTTACCAAGATGCCGTGCATCTTAATAACGCTCTGGAGTGATTGGCATGGAGTCTGGATTCTGGGGCTGGATGTAGTACTGCTGCCAGGAGGCAATGTTGCAGACAGGGGCCACAGCTGTGGTCTGTGAAGGGACCTGGCCACTCTGTCCTTGTATCCTTTCCCTGTGTCTTGCAGTGCTTGAAGGTACTAATCTGTTCACATTTTCCTCTGCCTATTAATGCATTCTGTCCTTAAAAATTCAGCTTTTTAAAATAGTAGTGTGTATTGTCTAGTTGAAAGATTAATCACAAGGAGGGGCTTGAGGTGGGAAGGCTTTTCCGCAGAGGTTCCACACTTTGTCAGCTAGTCACTCTTAATGGCAGCTTCCAGTAGGTCCCCCAGCTTTTGGAAGTGACATTCAGTCAGACATGTGCCAGCCACGCAATCTACCAAGCCCTGCAAAGTGCAAATATTAACATAAATGCATATTAAGTTTCTGTGTGTTAGCTCTTAACTGAAACAGAGAGTAGGGGTTCCAGCAGAGGCAAACAAATAGCATTGATTTACACTGACTTGAGGATTTGGCCCATTACCATCTCCTTATACCCTTCTTAGAAGAGCTGCAAACTAGATAAAGGCTTTTCCTGGAGCATGGCAAGTAACTATGTTTAGGCTGACTCGTAGTAAAGTTGGGGAATCTTTCTCAAAAATCTTTCCGCTGGATAGCTGATTCCTCAGGTAAGCTCTACTTACTTAGTTAAATCCTCCATCCTAGTCCTGCAGCTCAGGGACATGTTCCTTCTCAGCTGTGCCTTTGAAGTCCAAGTGGATTTTGAAGAACAGCTCTGATGATCCAGGATATCTGTGTGTCGATCAGTCTGTCTTTTGGAGGAAGATCCGGACCAGCTGCACCCTCACTGTGCTGAGCAGAGCAAGGCCCCTGGCAGCACCTCACTCCCAGCCTGCCCCTATGGAGAAGGGGAAAAAGCCACTCCAGCACTTTCTGAAAAGCTCTGGTGTTACTGCACAAGTGCAAAACAAAGCAAAGCATGTGAAATAACACAGATGCTTCCAGAAAATACCAACCTTCCTGCTCAAAGGGGGTGTCCCTGCTCTGTGCCCACAGTGTGCTGGGGTGAGGGCCCTGTGCTGACCACCCCGTGTGCTGTGGCCACCCTGTGTGCTGTGGCCACCCTAGCAGCTCCCGAGTGTCCCCAGCAGTACTGCTGATGGTATTCTGGTGGTTTTATCTGCCCAAAGAGCTGATTTTGTTTGTAGCATAATTTGATGGCGGTTTTCTTGGGTGTTTTTTGCCTCTCTAATAAGTATGCTGCGAGTACATCTGCAAGCATTCATATGTTAAGATAAAATTACTGGTGGTGCTCATCTCCCCCTGTGCTACTGCTGCTACCTCCAGTAAATGCTTGTATGCCTGCATGCCCGTGTACAGACAGATGCGTGTGCACAGCACCTGATCCTGCTTCTTAATTATTTTTAGCCCAATTCCCAGAGTTGTTCTGCTTCCTGCTGATGAATGGGAAATTCTAGTAGTGCTGTTTCATTTCACCAGCCTCTCAAGTGTAGAAATTATGGTAAATTTGAGAACAAGTGAGATTAGATTGATAGTTACACCTCCTTCTTTAATTAGCCAACCATGGGATCTGTGGAGATAAGGGAGGGGAATAAGAATTTACCATGGTGAGAGTGCTGAAGGTTCTTTCTTTTCTGTCCTTTCTTTCCTGTTTGTTCTCACTGATGTAGCCCCTTTCGTGATGTGGGGTTTATTTATAACTGCCCTGACTGTGCTACATCAATGGTTTCCCTGACCTTGGCTCAATGATTATGCAACAGAGCGTTGTAAATTATCTTGTCACCAGAATCTCTATTTAGGCAAGTATAATCACTTCCTTGTAAGATCCCAGGCCTGGTGTACAGAAACAAAAAAATCTACTGCATAATAATGAGTGCAGCGCACTGTTAGGGATGAAAAAGCCCCTCTGCCATATGGAAAACTATCTCGTACTGGTGCTGGGAACCTGAACGTCAGGAATTTGTGCAGAGTGCTTAGCAGTCTTTGGCCAAAAGGTGTAAATTACTATCTGTAGCTGCCCTATAAAATGCAGCGTGCCCCGTCCTTCCTTTGATGCAGCACTGAGCCTCTCTGTGGCTCGCTGCAGTGACACTTGGCAGTGCTGTGATCCCTCCCTGGCAGAGCTTCTGCAGGCTCCATATTGCAGGGTGCCTTCTTCGCCTTATTGGCTCTCTGATCAATGTGACTCGCAGCCTGGTTTTTCCACACCCATGGCAATAAAACATGTAACGCTGGCTCTTTCCGATGCATCAGAGGGGCGGAGCGGAGCGATCGCATTCTGCTTGCTCCTGGCAAATCCCATTATGGAGATGAGGTATCAAGTGGCCGCGTGGCTGCAGGTGGGTATGTGCACACATATGCATACTGATTCCTTCAAGGATACGTATCCTCGCTTGGCTTTGCCAGCTGGGCTGCAGGAGATGTGAAAGGGATGGGCTCTGATAAGGGATGGCTGTGTCCAGTGAGCTCGAGTCAATTTCAGATGCAGCGTAGCTGCTAATGCCAAACCCGTTCTTGTGTTTGTTTTGCTTCAGCTGAGAATGACACCTTCCCTTCTTGTATCTCAGAATGATGGGAAATGTCCCTCCCATGAAACACCCCTTCAGTATATCTCAAGATCAACTCATCAGCAGCTTTCCATTTCTCTCTCCAAAACCTTGAATGTAAAACCTTGGGCTGCTGAATTATTATTACTGCATCTGAGGGAATCACACTATCTTGTTCTTACTCCAAAGATTTTACAATTAGTCCTCCAGCACAATACCTTCTTCTCTCCCTCTCCATAGTAACAGGGGAACTGTTATTTTTGTATATTTGTTAGGAATGTAGTTAGCATTCACTGAATAAACTCAGAAAGCAATATTTCACATAGAATAATTATGAATATGTATTTACTTGAATAAGCTGTTGATTTTGCATGAATTCTGCACACTGTTTCTTAGGCAAATATGCTAATGATTGATGTGTGAAAATTTACTTTATTTTGGGCTTGTCAGACTAACTAACACAGTGATCCAAATCCAGAAAATTATTTCCTTATGCCTAAGGAACCATAACAATTACGGGAATATTCCAGGGAAGCTGATTACTAATACATCAAACCCTTCTCTATGGATATGATGGTTTTGCAGCAATATTTCCAAACAAAATTTACTTTGCTGCTGTCTCTTGGTGTTGGCATTCAACCAAGTCCTCATGGTTGTATCAGCTGCACCAGGAGACCAATTACATTAGCATCCTTTCATGTGGTCTCTGTGACAAAACCTGGGGACAACACCATGGGCAGTGATGCCAAGGCGCACTGAAAGGGGCAGTGGCGGAGGGCCATGGCCATCTCAGCAGGCACTGGGGAGCAGTGGGTGTTCTTTACCTGAACCTCAACAAGGCTTTTGACAGCCTTCTGTAGTATCCTGGGTGCTGGAGACAAGAGGACTGAGCAGGAGGATAAGATGAGTGGAAAATTGGCCCGACTACAGGGCTCCAGGTGTTCCTCGCAGCAGAGGGCTCCAGGTATTTCATGGAGCAGGTCAGGGTTGAAATAGTGACTGGTTACTGGTGGTGCTCCTCAGGGGTCACTACAGGGTCTGATGTTATTTAATGTCTTCGTTAAAGCTGGACAATGGAGTGGGATGGAACCTCTCCAAATTCACTGATGACCCAAAACTGGTGGAAGAGTCAATGCACTGAAGGGCAGGGCATTGGAGAGGGATGGCAACTGGCTGGAGAAATTGGTTGACAAAAACTTTACGAAGTTCAACAAAGGCAAATGTGAAGTCCTGCACCCAGTAAGGAATAATGTCTGGGAACAGCACAGGCTGGGCTTGCTAGAAAGCAGCTTTCAAGGCAAGACCCAGGGGTCCTGGTAGACAACAAGCTGATGGTGGTGAGACACTGGCACAGATTGCCCAGAGCCATTGTGGATGCCCCATCCCTGGAAGTGTTCAAGGCCAGGTTGGATGATGCTTTGAGCAACCTGGTGTAATGGAAGATGTCCCTGCCCATGGTGGGGGACTGGAATGATGTGATCTTTAAGGTCCCTTCCAACTCAAGCCATGGTATGATTCTATACTGGGTCAAGTTCAGCAAAAACCACCAGGATGCACAGGGTGCTGGAGCATATGGAGTACAAGGACAGGTTGAGAAAGCTGGTTGTTCATCTGGAGAAGAGATGGCTCAGGGAGTATCTTACTGCTCTCTGTAACTACCTAATAAATGGTTATAGACAAGGTGGAGCCAGACTCTTCTTGGGGGTGCACAGTGAAAGGCAAGGGGCAGTGAATGCCAACTGCAGCGAGATGAATCCCATTAGATATACGGAGAAAAGCTTCATGGAGAAGATGATCAAGCACTAGAGCAAGTGCTCAGAGAGGTTGTAAGCTCTCTATTCTTGGATATACTCAAAACCTATCTAGATAAAGCCCTCAGTAGCCCCATCTCACTTCAAAGCTGACCCTATTTTGAGCAGGAGTATGGACCAGACATGAAAGGTCCTTTCCAGCTTATTTTATGGAGAGTTTATGGTGGACACTTCTAGTGGATTTTGCACTTGGAAAACTACTCCTTTTATCTGTATTTTGGATATCTTTCATGTCACAGTAAATTTCACCAGAAAGGCATCCAAAGAATGGGAGTTTTGCCAAAGAAAAGGAGTGCTGAGACTAATTTGTATCATGACAGTCTGGCTATGAATTTATAATTGTATCACTCTAAGCCATGACTGGTTCCATACCTATGGTTCTCTGTAGCCGAACATTAATCACCAGCTGCTAGGGATGAAAACCTTCCGGAGCTTTCATCCCCAAGTTGTGGGGGATGCAAGCTCTGCCCTTCAGTGGGCAGCCACAGTCCCTGGCTCTGTGTTCCCAGCCTGCCTGCCTGTGCAACCCCACGTAGGTTTGGAGATCTGCGACTGCTCTTCAGAGCAAGTGTCAAGGAGTCAAACGTGCAGCCTGAGTGTCTCCCACATCAGCTGCATGTGGAGAACTATGCAGAGAACTTCCCAGCTGTCCCAAGTGTTAGTCACTGGGTACTGTGCTGTTGATATGACACCAAGATTTCACAGTTCCCTTCGCTTACACATATGTATTCAAATCCTATAGGTAATGTTTAATGCAAAAATTATTAAGCAGGTTTGCACAAAAACACTGGAGGGTTTTTTTGGTGCTTTTCTTTTTGAAATGTGAATGGGACTTTGCTTGCAAACTGAATAAAATTTTTCAGTCCTGACGATGAACCAGAAACAACCATCTTGATGTGAGTCTGTATCTGGAGGAGCATTGCTTTGCACTTTGCTCGGCCGTTTCAGTGGCAGGGCACCTATTCTTCTAATTCTCTGGCTGATGTGCTCAATGAAGCATACACAGAGAAGTCCTCCAAATTGTTTAAGAAGCTTTCTTAGTCCACAAAGATCATTTTAATCTCTGTTTGTATGGCAAACAAATGTGTAAGAGGAATTAAACTAGTGGGTAGCTACATGTTACAAGACTTTTTAGCACTGCTCTATTAATGTGACTGATTGAGTACAAGACGTGTTGCTTGCCATTTCCTGGAATAAAAAAATGAGCTGTTGAGTCTTAATGTGCTATTCCAATTATGGTTATAAAATACTGAATCAAGTCTTTCTTTAAAAAAAAAAGAGAACCATTTGGAATTAAACAGTTCAACAGAATTAATAATGATTCCAGATGGGCTTGTATTTGGCACTAAGAAGTGTGTGAAAGGAAACATTTTCAACCAGAAGCTTGAATGATTTATAAGAGTTCTTGAGAGATTTTTCACGAGCAAAGATGCCCTTTCAGCCTCTGCACATTTGGAGCTAACAAAGGAAGTGACACTCAGTGAGTGAAAATCTTGGCGTTGGTGAAAAACACACATATGTTCACAAGCAGAAGTGCCTGAAATAGCACAATTAGCAAAGCCGGGTTCTTGACACACTCTCGGCTCCTTGTTTCCCTATGAATAAAAGAGGAAGAGTAGCAGTTCCTCACCTTGAAAAGGTACTGAAAATAGGAGATATTTTGTGACTGTGGGGTAAATAGATACCATGGTACTGATACCTGTAAGGATATGCTGAGAATAAAAGCAGCTTCTGCTTGCAAGTTAAACCTTTTCTTAGGTCTAGGAGAGACAAGACACTGGGCCAAAAAGAGAGAGGTCTGTGTTGGGCAACAATTATTTTAGTATCTAAAGCTGGGCAGACTTGAGACTACTGGAAGCAGCACAAGGCAGAGTTGCAAGCTCTTATCCAAAAATGAACACTATCTAATGAACTAACTAATTGTCTCCCTCTTCCATAGCATCCCTGTTATAACCACAAAGTATTTAGCAGACATTTAACTTTCTTAAATGCAAGTTAGGGGTTGGAATTAGCAAAAAAGTTAGCATTGTGTGGTCAATCAGCCTCTTTACTGGTGACCATGATTCATGGATTATATTAAACGGAGGAACAAGGAAACAGATTACTCACACTTCATGTCCTACATCAAATCAATTATTAATAGACAGCTGGGTATCTGACTGCCTTGTACTCTGTTATGAACTTGTAGGAATGATGAACAGCAAAGCAGAAGTTAATAGACTGCCCCAAACCACTTTTTTACCAATTACAGTGTTAGCCTGGTGTCGGTTAATGGAAATTACTGATCTTCGCATCCCGCCTCTTCTGTGATTTACAACCCATTCCTTGATCAAGACTTTAGGGAGGATATCTTCTGCAGGGGGAGTGGAAACAACAACATATGGCTTCTGTCTCCTATTACATCCATTTGTAACCTGCAGATTTAACTTCTTTTCTTCCTATAAAGCCTGAGAGACATCCCCTCCTCCCTCTGTCCTGGTGCAGCTCGATCCCAATACCACAGGATCTCTCCTTGCCAAATTCCTCCCTTTTATTCCAATGTCTCTTTCCTTTATTTCACCACTTTAACACTTTCTGTCTGCAAATGCCAGTCTTTCTTTGCACATAAGACTGCCCGATTATTCATAATTTCTGGGCCCAGGTTCAACAAGTCTGTTCGGAGATGATAGTTGCTCTGCACACACAGCTTCCCTTCATATTGGTGGTCCTGAGGCTAGTATCAGGCTCCTGAGAGCTCATCCTTTCTAATGAATAAATGGTATTCTTATTTACCTGGTTTAAAATGTTAAAAGATCATTCCACATGAAAGTGATTGGATTCCATTTCTCCCTAGGGCCGTCATGTGCTGACAGTTACGTGGCTTTATCCTGTGAGTGTCATAATCCTTATTATAATTTAAAGGCAGAAGTAATGTGATCAGGAATTTCATTCACTAATTCCAGTTGTTGAAAATAACCAACAATTAGCCTTTAATATTTCATTTTTAACTGCATCTTAGTAGTTAAGCAGTATATCCCTACCTTCTGTTGAGTCTAAATTTGAGAAACATTGAAACTGGTCCTTTCACTTCCTGAATTTTCCAGGCCTTCTGTTCTTTCCCCTTCACAACTGCATGACCTCGGGAAAAAACAAAATAAACCCAAACCTTGCAGCCTGCATGCTGGGTGTAGGAGAGTTCCCGTGTTGTCCATGTACTCTGCGCTCTGCAGGTTGTGCTCCCTGCTCTCTTCTACCTCAGGTGCTGTGAGCACAGGCACAGCTTCTCCTTTATCCTCACTATGAATCTATCCCTTCTAAAGGGGTTCACAAGGTTGCTCATTTCCTTCTTGTTCTTGCTTGTTTCGTGCTCTTTTGCTAAAAAGATTGGTAGAGAATCTGACCGTGTGCTTTTTCTTCTCCCTGCCTGATTCAGCAGCCTCTGTGGAGTGAAATGTATCGTGTTGTCCACAGCTCTGTAACTTTTCCATTCATCCAGTATGTTCAGATGGATCTGACTTTCTGGTGTTTAAACCAAAACTCGTCCAAGCAGATGGAAAAATTTCTAATTCACTCAGTTTCTGGGCCTCATACACTTGGCTTGTCTCTGCAAGTCCTTGCACCTTTTGTATTAATTATTTATAACTTTGCGAAGTTGTTCAGAAGTTTTCTAAATGTTGCCCAAATGAAATATCAGGGCTTCACACCCCCTCTGTGGAGCTGTAGATGAGCTAGAAAACTCAAAATTTGTTCTGCTGAATAAAATCATACTAAAGATTTGGAGTTAATGTTGGGCTTAGGCAGGCAGAGCAAAGCATCAGCAACTCTGCCTAGGAAATGTAGGGAGAAAAGCCAAACCTCATAAACATTTCCTTTCAAGGAAAATAGGTTTTGAAACAATGTAAATAAAGACATTACCAAAACCATGTTTTTCTTCTAGGACAGCACCATCCAGAAAGGATTTTTTTTCCATTTAGGAAATAAAGAAGTCTATGAAAAATTATCAAAATCTATCAGAAGCAAAGCAATCTGGACAAAAATAGGAACAATCAAAATTAACCTTTTTTTTTTTTTTAGCATTGTAGAAGCCATCTGTGGGTTTCTGTCTTGTTAATTTTTGGGAGTTTTTTTTTGCTTTCAAGAACTAAGTTTCTGACAGAAGATCAACCTCAACAGAATTTTCAACCTATGCTTTTGTACATGTTTCTATAAAGTAGCAGATGCTAACACTAGCATTTATTCACAAAAACAACTCCAGATTTGAAAGAGCCACTAGGAAAAATACAACCTTGCTGCTGCTCCTTGCTAAGAGACAGCCTTCCTGCCTTTTTCCTGACCCAGCCCACGATAAAGGTATGAGTTGGGACTTGAATCCTGCAAGACCCTGTGGCAGGCTGGATTATTCACCTACTGATAGCTGTGTTGCAGTAGTGTGACACAAGCTTCAGGTCCGCACCTGCACGGCATTACTTCATTTTTGGGATACGTGCTCCTATCCTTCACAACCCCTTTCAGTTATGCATGAGAGGCTTCTACTCATTCCCTACTGATTGGGAAAGGAGAGGGCAGTTCCCAGCCCATTCCTCGGTCTCTAACAAATCCTTGCTGCCCCAGTGGTGGATCCCAGGGAGGAAAAATTAAAATGAGGGAAAAGGCTACACTTCTAATGCAGATCCTGGGGTTATTAAATAGCTATCTGGGCTTACAGGCACACAACACCTGTGGGAAAAGAAAAGCTACAAATGCAAAGTGGTTGTTTATAGGTACGATTTTTCATCTAAAAAATGCAAATTGCAGCAGAACCACACGTACCGGAAAAAAGCGTTTGAAAGAACTGGCAGATTCTAAAGCCCACTGGAAAGTGAAGCTCACTTCTGCTTTCCCAGTTGCCTAGGTGATTAACACGAGACAAACACGGTTCTTCCTATGGTTAGTCTTCAGTCATTAAGACAAAGAGTTTTTTGGCTTTGTGTTGCAAGATGTGAAGGTGTTTCAACAGCCGGATTTCCCAGAGCTGTGCCCTCCTCCTCTCCCTTTGCTTGTGTGGCATTTCTGCTGTCAAGGTCACCTTCGAGTCACTATCTGAGCACCCTCCAAGCCGTCTTAGGGCCAGGAGGGGACACTGTCCCTGGGGGCAACCAAGTTCAGCGGGTGTGTGCCTGTATGTAAAGCTCCCAGGAGTTAAAAATACCGAGCCACATGCAATTATCTTAGTGCCATTAACCTCCTGTAAGCACCAGAGCGGCAAAAGGTGGCTGCCCATGAGAAAAAGCAGATTGCTGGGCTGGAAATCAGAATGCCAAACCGTGCAGCTCTGGGCTCGTCAACTGATTTCTAATCCTCCTGCTATTCTTCCTCTGCCGTCTCTGTTTGGAGAGCAGGTCCTTTGTGACAGGGATGGCTCTCCGCGGGTGTTTGTACAGTGCACGCCACAATAGGCCCCGATCCCCACGGATGGCTCCCAAACACAGAGCCTTCGGACGGTACAGAAATCATCCTGTGCCATGGTTCAGAAAACCTGGTTCTGCTGCATTTTTCCTTCTCCTTTCTAAGGATTTCAGGCTGCTCGTAAAGCAGCATCAACATGAGACACGGAAATGCTGCTGCCCTTCCGTGACAGATCAGGAAAGAGAACTACAAAAATGTGGAATGAGTTTCTCTGGCTTCTATAGCAAATAGGCTTTTTTCCCCCCACTCTCTCCCCCAGTTCAGTATCACAAAGAGACAAAACCTTTTTCAAAACAAAAAATTCCCTGCATGTCTTCAAGGTTTTGCCTCCTGCTTCCTCTCCCTCTTCCTGGGCTGGCAAAAGCTGCCACATCTGCAAATATGTGCTTCCTTTAATGTCTTCACTTTCTTCCATGATTCTCTGCTGACCTCTGGAAACTCTCCAGGGATTACTGGAGCAAATTTTAGCTGGGGAGAAATGGTCTCTTCTTTGCAGAGGCAGCCACAGAACATGTGCGTTATGCCTAATCCATGCTGAGGTTATAAACACCTGCATCCACCGAGCCTTATTTACCCACAAATTAGGAATTTTTTTTGTGAGATAGGAATTTTTTTGTGAGACTTGCACATCCACAGATTGATAGTAATTGGATTTAAAAAAAAAATTCAATTGGGAAGCAAAAGCAAAATCATCACCCTTCATTTAATGTCTCAGCTCCATGGTGGAGTATACAAAATGGAACAGGATGTATTCTAAAGATGGACAAATAGAGGTGAGGGATTACAGTACAATTTGTCTGGCTCCTACGGAATTCAGAGGTGAGACTGGAGGGATTAAGCCGGTGGTGCTTGGGCTAAAGTAGCCCATCACCTGCTTGCTATCCGGGAGGGGAAACCAAACTTTCCATTACGCTGCAGGGCAAAACAGAGAGCTGCCTTTTCCATCCTGCATGTTGTGCATGAATTTGAAGCCGCTTCAAAAAGGGAGTTAAAAAAAAAAAAAAAGGAAGGAAAGAAGAAGAGGGGAAAAAAAAGGAGAAGAAGTTATTTCAGACATGTTTCCTGGGTTGTTTGTGTTTGATGTTTTCAGCTGAAGCCAAGTGGAACGAAGCAAATGCAGCCCTGGCTGCGGCGCTTAGTTTCCCTGGCTGGCAGGGACACCTAGTGGGTAGGACAACGTGTGCTGGTGGAGGCAGGGGAAAACACGCGGTCCTGACTTCCCACCAAGGGCAATATTTCATCTTCTGAGTCACGGTAGTGCCTAATTGATGCTCATGTTATCCTTCGGAATTAGCATGGAGTCGGGAGCAGTTCACAGCCAAACCTCCTTCAAGGAACAGCGAGTGTAATGTGAGAAGGTGATCTGAGCAGTGTTACCCAAACTACTGCCACCAGGAACCACTGCCAGCCTGGCTTTTGTGCAATTGATTCTTTAGAAGCCGGTTACAGTCATAATAACACCTACACGGGCTCTGTGTGAGAGCTGACTCGGTGGTGGCATGATTCATCTCTGTCTGCAGTTACGCCTTTCATGGGGTGTTGCATTGGGGCCACTTTTATTCTCTTGCAGACACCTACAAAATGACATTTACTGCTGCTCTCAGTGGGACAGCTTCGGCAGGAAAAAGCAGCAGGAAGCTTAAAAAGAAGAGGAAGGCAGTGTGACCATCTGCCTCCCCCAAAGCAGCAGGGCTGCTCAGTCAGGGTCAGGCCCAAATCCCTCCTGCCTCCTCACTGCTCGCAGCACAGGTTGGGCTTTGCTGGCCCTGTCCCTCGAGCTGTTTACCAGATTGGATCCTTGACTGCATTCCCTTAACACATGTTTTTATGGGAAGAGGTTGTTGAGTAATTTCTTTGTTTCCATTGTGGGGCTGTGGACAAGTTTTTTCCTGGCTTCTTCCCAAGCACCTGTCTGAGAGGGCTGGCATGCAGATGCTACGTTCCGGATCGGTGGCAGCCCTAAAATCCTCCAGCCTGTGCCAGAAGCAAAGACATTACATGTGAGAGATTTCATGCAGGGAAAAAAACAAACTCCTTTATAAACACGGTAATTTTTGTTTGTTTTAGATACTTTTCCTGTGCAAACTACAAAATGCAGAGGCTGGGAAGAGGCAGCCTCCTGCATCCACTCTGGGGATGTAGGCCCCAAAAAGATTATTACCCATAAAAATATAAGATGAACTGCAGTTTTTTATTCAGAAGCAGATCATCTAAATAGCAAGAAGCAGTTATGCTCTGGACATTTTGAAATAATCTTCTCCAGATCTAATTCTGTGCTAGCAGTAAAACTGACACAGTTATGGTTATTAAGCACTTTTCCTTTTTTCCACCTTTTACCAGGAATTCTATTTTAGGATTAATAGGCACTTGCATCATTTCAGTCCTATGTGCTGTATTAAGGAGCATCTACATCATCAGCAAATATTTTTATTGTGCTGACACTGCACACAAAGTGAAATGTGAAGGTACAGAGCTTTATTTTTTTTCCTCTGGACTCTCAACATAATTTGAACAGCTTATGCCTCATAAGTTCCTTCATTAAAGAAGGAGTCTTAATTCTCATTTAATGAAATAAATAAATTTGAAGGAAGGGGTAAAAATTACTTATTTTTGACATAGCTGCACAGTTTTGTAGCAGGGCCTGAATATCTGTATTCGAAGTAGTGATGATGGGGAGAAACAGTAGACAATATATTTAATAAGACTTCTAGCACTAATAACCTGAATTCATACATATAAGCTAGCAAAATGCAGTTTATGCAAAATTATGATTATCAGTGTGTATACAAATAGATGAAAAAACTCTCGAAGTATTATTGCCAATGACTCAATGTCAAACTGGAAGGAAATTTCAAGAGAGCATTCCAAGCAGATGTGCAGAGATCTTCAGAACTGATTTTAGTCAATATTTTTATTAGTGATTTTCAGGATAAATATAGAGTACACTTATAAAATTTGCTCAATCTGGCAGGCAGGATCAGAATGCAAAATGTTCAATTGAAGAGATGGTCTCAGATCAACAAGATGAAGTTCACTAATGACAAATATGAAGTGCTACACTGCAGAGGGAGATATCAAATGCATAAATATGAATTGGGAAATAATCAGCTCAGCATCAATATGAGAAAATGATACTGTGTGTATAGTGGTTCATAAATTAAATATGATTCAACAATGTGATTATGCTGCAAAATTTGCTAATCCCACCTGGAGTTCTGTTAATAGAAGTGTTGTATGTGGAAGAGGAGAGATTGTGCAGGCGTCCTGCAGCTCCTTAATTACAATCTGGTCACCCAAGTAGACCATGCTGCCCATCACCTCCCAGACCTTCCCTCTGCTCCCTCTCCAGGCCCTTTCCTCAGCCACAGCCATTCTTTGCTGCCTTCTTCTCTGAAGGATCCTTGACCTCTTCTTCCCTTTGGAAAACACTACCCATACTCCTGCTGCCCAATGTTTTTTCTTCTTATGAAAATAACTGGTGATGCCAGGGGTTGTCTCCATATGAATCCTATAGGCACATCCTATATGGATCCCACACAGGCAACACATACTGCTCTTGCAGAGGTGCTGGCTCCTGGCAGCTCTGTTCTGACACACGGGAGCATCACTCAAACCAGGGCAAGGGCGTCACTTCCAGGTGCAGCTCCTTTCAAAGAGGAAGAAAAACACTTAAACAAAGAAGGAGACAGTCGCCTGAGAATTTCCAGGGCAAGAGAAGGGCATGAAGGGAATTGATTGCATTTCATTGCATCGTTTTTTAATCCCAGCAAAATTTTTGAAGGTGTTTGGATGTGGGAGTGTTTTTAAACTACTCAGGATTTAATGCTACCCGGAACCATCCCCATTGCACCGTGTGACGACCGAGGGAGCTGCCCCAGGGCTGTGACACTGTCACAGCCAGCAGTGGCAAGGTTCGGAGCTCCTTCCATCAGTTCTGCAGGCAGACTGGGACGGCGGGCAGGCTCCAACAGCGCTGGAGATCGTATCTGTGTCTGAAATCATAAACAGATCACCCCAAAACCTGGAGGGGGGTGCGCGGCTGCTCCCAAAAGCCCAAGACTGCCGCTAGATGGCAAACTTTAATTTTCGAATCCTGGAGCGGCCGGGGCTCGTGCCTGGGGCCGTGTGCGGCCGGGGATGGGGATGGGAGCCAGGTCCCAGCCCGGCGCACACCCGGGGGGCCGCCGGCATTCCGGCTGCCCCACTTCTTCCTGCGCCCAGCTCAAACCTTTCCCTGGGAGCCTGTGCACAGTAAAGAGCCACAGGATGCTTTGTCAGGTGTCTCTCGCTCCAAAGCGGGGAACCAGGGCTCTCCTGCGGTTTTCCGCTGTGTGGAGACTCCTGGTGATGCTCTGAGCAAGGCCCCGGGGGACAGAGGTCCAGGAGGTCACTCAGTCAGGCTCGGAGCTCTGCAGGACAGGTCTCACCAGCAGCTGGACACTCTCCAAAGACCCACTGCCCCTTCTCCTCCAGCCCTGGCTTTTCTCCCTCTCTTGGCCCTGGGCTGGCGCTGGGTGTTCTGGAGAACAAAGGTGTTTTTCAAGGCTCAGGACATTTTATAGGGTGGGAAAAAGCCTTTTCTGCACTTCCCTCCCTGATGGTTATCTGGGAGAGCATTACGAGGTAAGCTAAGAAAGCAGCTCTACTGAACCCGGTCTTCTCCGGATCTTTATCGATCCCCAAGGAAATGGGCACAAACTGAAAATCAGAGTGGTGCCAGCACTGCAGCAACCTCAGGTCTTGCCATATTGTGAGACGTACATAAAACACAAAGTCTTACATATATTTTAGGAAAGCCTAAAAATTGTCTAAATCAATCTTAATTTTCTTATGAACTTAATGAAAATATTCATTTTTCCCATCAGCCATGCATGTTGCTTTATTTTAATCAGTTAATTTGTCTTGATGTGAAGAGGTATCTCAGTGGACACTGGGAAACTCCAGCCCAAGTGTGAGATATGTGCTCCCTGTATAGAAATAAATTGTTTGGTCATGTTTCTCATAGCCCAGGTTTTAGACCAAGAGTTGACCTTATTAACAGCCACACTTCTAACATGGCAGCTGCAAGATCCGGGGATGCAGGATACTGGGATAAATCACAAAATATATTTCCTTCACAAATAGAGTTCAATGTTCTGTGTCACACCACCAGGAAAAGCATTTCTTCACCACAGCAAATAGAGTTTTTGTGGCAAAGCATAGTGGTTAACACGGCAACTTCTGTGATCCTTTGGGCTCCAAAGGGTTCCATATGATTTTCCTTGCATCTGCCAGCCGTGGCAGTCCTTTTACATCCTTTAAAATCTTATTTACTAAGTCATTCAATATCCATCAGTTGTCCTCCACACACTACAACTCTTGCAGAATTTTGCAGTGTGTTATGAAAAATGGGGCTCACTTTTACTGAATCTTTGAAATTGCATGGGGTAAGTGCCATGGGAACTGTATTCTTCTTCTATATTTTAATTCTTTTTCCGTTGTCTGGCCCTATATCCAGTGTCATTAGCTGAAAGCAAAATCAGAGCCATTCCTTCCAACTGATAAAGGGCTGCCTCCTCCCTATGGTACTCAGTCTCCATTTTGAAGCCCAAACTTCCCAAAGTGGGGAAGGATCTCCCCTGATTCCACACAGCAGGGTTCATCACCTAATTTCAAAAATAATGTCCTGAAACAACCACGTTTTTTTACCACCAAAAGCAATATTTTCTGTCTAGAATTTAGATGTTGCAGCAAGGTGAGGAGTTCAAAGTACCCTTGGGCTGGATAAAGGACTTCTGCCTCCAGGCCTCTTGGTGAATCCCTTCCCCTGAGGCATGGACTGGTACAGCACAATCAGAAGGCAGCCCCTATTTGCTTCCTGTGGGATTGGAATATGTGATTCCTTTAGCTTTTTCAGCAAATGGCTGCCCAAGCTTGTGTTTCCCAGATCACCAATAACAGGGTCAAACTGAGCCCTGATACCTCCTTTTCCTTCTCCCTCCTCTCATTTTGGAAACCACAAGCTTCTTCCTCGTTTTTTTCCTCTCCTTTTGACATCTTGTCAGGACTGGGCTGAGATATGTGGTACCAGTGATGCTTCTCATTAATGTGGAACTTCAGTTTTAGCTAACACAGAGCTAAGGCAAATAATGAAGCATTTTTCAGAGTCTGGTTTCCCTGATGGATTCTTGCACCAGTACCTTTCAGAACCAAAAATCCCAGGCAGGTGAAAAGATCAGTTTAGGGTCAAATAACAAATAAATAATACATTGTCAGTTATTACTTCTTACAGGTGTAGGCTGAAAACTGTAAAGAAAGATTTGGTATCAAAATGTATATTCATTTTTAACAGAGAAGGGCTAGCTTTGGGTAGAGTGAGGCTGTATATCCTTCATTTTCTGAGTGGAGAAAACATCAGGTAGTTACAGAAATGCAGGGATTTAGTTTGTTTTACTTTATTAAGGTCTCATCCAGTGCCCTTGCCTGTGGTCAGTATGGACACAAAGGAGTAGCCCAGGACCTGTAGTAAACTGGGACACAACACCCACACACTGTAACACTGGGGGAAAATTTTTATTGGGATGCTGTTAACACTTCTTTGACATCAAAAAAGCATTCCCTGTGTGAGTATTTGGTGCAAAGGGTGAGCGTTCCCACCCACTCAGTCAGGATAACACCAACACGAGGGACATGCCCTGTGGCTCTGAGCAGTCAAAAATGTCAGAGGGGGAGAAACATTTCAGACTGCCTTCTTACATAGGAGGAAGGAGAACAGATCACGAGGCAGTTTTCAAAACAACCTTCCTTTTCAAAGTTAACTATACTCACCTTCTGTGAGAGGAGAAGGCAGCTGAAATGTAATCTGTCCATGAGGAACTGCAACCTTGAGGAGCATAGCTGAGCAGTGCAAAAGTATCCAGGAAGGACTGGACCATGCCGTACAAGCAGCTGGATGTCTGACAGCTCATCCATTATTGCTGAAAGGTGCCACTTCTGAGAGACAAGGAGGCTCACGGGGCTCTGCTGCCTGGGGCAGCGGCGGGGGAAAGCCACAGAAGTTGCCAGGAATTCCAGAGCTTTTGCGAAGGGTGCTGGCTACAAACTACCTCCCACTGGATAAACATCTGGGAGGCAAAATCTGCCACCAATGGCACCAAGAGTTGTGTCATTCAAGGGCAGGCATGGCCTGATGGTGATTCTGTTTTTCCCCAGGAATGCTTGTTCCACCACTGAGGCCGAGGCTCTCTGGAAAACACATTCAGCTGTGGAGGGAGCCCAGGTGGCTTCCAGTGGCAGTGGATGCCTGGAGGTACTCCTTGCCTCTGGACGTGCCACCACAGCGACAGTCCTGTTCGCTTCCCTTAAACGTAGGGCTTGGGGTAGGACTTTGCCTTCCATATTTTATTTTTAATGCCACCACAGGCATTTAGTAGTGCTCAATTGAACGTTTGCATTCATAGCTTGAAGGAATTTTTTGAGTTCAAAATTATATTGTTAACTATTTTTTCTCGAGTTTCTAAATAATAACTGTTTTCTTGTACATTGTGGTACCACCTAGTTGCCCGTTGCCCTACATATTATACAAACAAATACCTAGGGTAATATAAACCCAGACACACTAAAAAAATATTAATGAGTACTGGATGGAGAAAAGGGGAATAATTCATTGAATTTTTCAAATTTTTATTGTCCTTACTCAGAAAAAAGCAATGTTCAAAGCCTGCAAAATTTTTCGTGAAAGGGCTTTAATTTTCCATGTGTTTTTCCTGACACATCTTAGACATATTTTGATTTTCATTAACTATTTGATAGCAGATTCCTGAGGTAGTAGAGAAAAAAAAAAAGAAAACAAAAGGGAAATATTGGTGATTGTTTTTTAAAGGGCTGTGTTAGCATTCCTACTGTTCCCTTTATGCAGCCGAGTGGTAAATAAAATGAAAAAACTGAGAACTGGCTTTATTTAAAAGCATTAATTGCGGATGCAAAAGGTGCATGGAATTTAGTCTTAGCTGGAAAGGGAACAAAAATCCTTTATTATTAATTTTTAACTTTATATTTCCTCATCATGAGTCCATAAAAATGTAACATCCTATTTTTTTTTTCATATCTTAAGTACAGTGGATTTCATTTAAGAAAATACAAAAAGCCTTCTTTTTTTCCCCAATAATATTGTTTAATTCTCCCTCTCCCCCCAGGTAATAATTAAATGTAGAGCATGGAACAGGGAAAGTCTGTTTTTAATCTCAGACTGGTATGAACTGGGAGCTAATCCATGGACTTGGTTGTGTGACAATGTGGGAAAATGGTTGGGAGATCAGAGTTAAGGCTTCTGTTTCTAGGAAGATTCATTGAAGAGCATGTAACTACTTTCCTGGAGAGATGCTCCGGAGCCTTTCACATGCTTATTTTAATCATTTATTAAAAATACACCGAAGAGAAAAAAAAAAAGTTGAAAAGAAAAAGATGTTTCTAATTCTAGTAGTTCCAAGCGGTGTCTCAAGGTTGAGCACAAAACAAACCATACATAAATAGTAGAAAACAGTCCGCATCTTGTTGCCATGACAATGCCCTACTTATAGCACATTAAGCTGATTCATGTCTTTTCTCACCTCACTGTTAATAAATTATGGTGGCTGATGAGAATTAAGCCAGCTGGAAGAGCCAGTGAATGTAAGCAGCAAATTAATTTGCCACTTAAACGTGGTGTCCTTCAGGGGAATTACCCTCTACATAGCAAATAATATCTTACTGTATATGTAAAGCAGTAGGAATGAGTTGAAACAGCTAATCTTTGTTTTCTTTGTAATACTGATGTATCACAGCTTATTGCTGTACCAGCAAGAGCTGGTGCAGCCCCACTCCTGCTGTAGGCTGCAGCACCAACTTCTTTTGCTGGCAGCTGAGTGTTGCAGAGGCTCCTGTGCTCCATCAGTGAAGATTACAGGAAGAAATTTTTAAAACATTGATTCCCCAGGTCTGAGTCACGGTTTCTCATTGAAAATGTGGGACATCTGGCCAGCAGCTGCTGAAGGATGTCACCTGCAGTCCAGCACCTTTATGCTAAACTGGGGCACCATGTCTACACAGGCAGGGTTACAATGAGGACAGTCATTTCCCAGCTGATGTGTCAATAGGGTTCATGCAGGTCACAGTGCAAGAATGCAGCTGAGAGCAGGCATTCATCAATGGTGAGCAGAGTTTAGGCGTCTTGATTAATATATAGTCACAGTGGAAATGATTTTCTCCTTTTTCTGTAGGAAGAGATTCAGCAATGGTTATGATAGAACTGAATAAACACTGCATAGCTCATTATGGCAGCCTTTAACAGAAACCAGACACACTTCATTCAAATCTTTGTCTCTACACTCACTTGAAGTCAATAAACTCTAACAGCTGGAGCTGGAGGTCTGTATTGGAGGACTTTACATGTCACAAGTATAAACCCCCTTGAAAAATAGCAAATGCTTGCTCTTGGGGCCTGAAATCTGTGAAACGCTGTCTGAATTCTGCTAATAAGTATTCTGTGATCTTCAAGTATTTGCTCAAGTGCAGGAGTCTTACTGCTTTCCCTATATTTTTTTCTTCATTGACTTTCTTCTTGAATGGTTTCACTTCTCTCCCAGCTGTAAATCAAATGCAAATTTTCTTTGGCATCGCGCTTAAGTTTGAGTTAACCAAAGAAACATTATCTGATCAGAATCACCTGAGGAAGCCAAATTAAACAGTTGTTCTGTATAGCTTGGCTAAGCTAAGCCCTCCTCCTTTGATCCTTAATTTCATGTTTCTTTCAATGACATGAAAAATCATAGGAGGCTGGCACCTGCTCAGTTATCAAAAATGCCACTACCAAAAGTGTATTTCACTTTTGCTGCTCCTTGTCAGCCCCTTCTGGTTCTTCAGCCTCCCCTAGCAAGGCTCAGCCAAGAGGATGCCAAGCACACCTACTCCTGATCCTCCCCCATGGCATTAATTCAGACTGGGACTCAGGAAAGAGAGGTACCCCAGCCCCAGCTCTTCTCAGCGAAAGGATGCTTTGAGGAAGCAGAATCTCCTCTGCCTTACGTGCCCCCACCCATGCGAAGTGGGACACGATTAAAGGTTACTTAATCATTTGTTTTCCACACATTTCTGAATACGCTCCCCGAGAGGCTTTCGGAGAAGATCCGCCGCGTTGTGCTGGGGACCTGAAGACGTGATTCCCCTCAGAAGCTGAGTTCTCACCATGATCTGAAAGCTGTGCTTTGTTTTGGGCAGGAGCATTGTCAGCGCGCTCCGGCGCAGCACAGCTGGAGAGCCGGAGCCCGCAGCTGCAGAGCTCCTCAGAGCTGGCGGCTCCATGGGGACGGAGCCCGCCGGCATCAATAGGCTCGGCCTCTCAGTGTCTAGACACTCCTGCCCACCCTTTCACAGCAGGAAAACAGCCTAAATGATTGCATGGATTTTGCAATTCAAAAGCATGTCTGTGCACCCCATCCAATGGCTTTTGAGCCACGAGGAAGACGCAGGCACACATTGGGAATTCTTGCTTTATTCTGTATGCAATCCTAAACCCTCAGCTTCTTCCATTCCGGTACTGCTCATCAGCTCCATAGCAGAGATAAGGTTTCTTTCTTTTTATTTCCACACCAGCAGATCTGGATCTTGATTAAGATGATGGGCTGTTCTAAAACACCCTTTCCCCCTCTGTCTTTATAAGACAAGATATGGGGACAGCTGAAAGATTTTCTGAATGGATTCAGCAGCTTTAAATCCACAAAACTAAAATTCCTAGACTTCTGGCACTTTCAAGACAAACACAAAAATTTATTTTATCTAACGTGGATTTATTACCAATTAATTTGGCTCCCTACTCTGAATTATGGAAAAATTAGTACCTGTGAGTGCTGCGGGAATTTTGCGCTGAAATCTGCTTAAGACTTTCTGAAAATTGCAGGAACTGATGTGAGGCTGATTTCCAGCCTCTCAAACAATGAGCCTTTGGGAAACCATGAATTAATACATACCCTACTTTTACTCTTCCCTCTTCCTGTTTTGCCTTATGACAAACGTATTAATGATCCAAAGTGGCATCACACATGAAACCAAACCCCAAATCTCACAGAAGATAAATGAATGCCACCTCCTCTCCCCTACTGCCATCATCCACCCTGCCCTGCCAGAGCATCAGCTGCTGCACAAAGGCTTAAAGTCTCTCCCCTCCAGTGCAGCTGAGCAGATTTATATCAGCTGACTGACCCTCCTTCGTAACTTGCTGTGTGTGGAGGCCTCTGGATTTCAGGGGCTGGAGCTACAGAAAGGTGACAAGCCCTTTCCATGTTTCCTTTGGATTATTTTCCCTACTCAAAAAAGTAAGCAAGAAGAGATTTGGTTACTTCTAAAGCAAGCACTGAGCAGCTACAGAGAAAGAGGATGTGCTTAGCAAATGTCCACGCACCCTCTGTTGGGGCCTTGTTAGGGTGGGGTGGAAAAAGCAACGGCAGAGAGGGCTTTGTAATGTGAAGAGTTGTGCTTCCTTCTGCATGTACTGAAAATACCAAAAACTCAAATCAAGCCATGATTGTGAAGGATCACAGCCTCCCAAATCTGCCATTAGCTTCCTGCCCTCACCAAGAATATTGTTGATTTGAATTAAGATACGTCCCAATTAATGCATCTTGGATGCCTGGGAAGTTTTTCCTATTCCCTCTGCATGCACCTCTGAAAGAGGGAGGCCTGGGGTGGAGAGTCTTTGTAGATCAGCTTGCAATCTTCTCCATCTGTTTCAGTAAGTAGTAGATAGAAATAATGAAAGGCAAAGCAAAAAATCAATGCATTCAGTTGCATGACACTTAGCACGAGGATGTCTGACTTATAGAGCCTCATTCTAAAAACCACTTTATAGATGAAAGATTTTCTTTTTTTTCTTCTCCCTGGGTTATTCTAGTTCATCTTCCTCGTAATGATTCTCTCCTTCAGTTTCCATTGTGTGGTGCATGATGTGATTCTTGGGGCTGCCCTGTGCAGGGCCAGGAGTTGGACTATGATTCTATGATTTTATGTATTGCTATTTTAAATTAAAGTGAAACAATTTTGTACTGTAAGATCACAGAAACAGATTTACAGCTGCTGTTTTGCCTTTTCCTCATTTCCTCCAGCACCGTTATGTACAGTGATATCAGCTTAGAGTCTGATGGCTTTTGCAGTTTTCTTAAAGCATTTTACATTAAAAAAAGTCCATCACGTGTAAGTCTAAACAAAGCAGCAAATTGTTCATTAGGGGCTTTGTAGGTAGGTGGCCTTCAACAAACTATGCTATTAATACGACTTAGAATTGCCTTTGAGTAGTTGTGTTGTCAATAAAATGCAGAAGGAAGCTCAGTTTCCAGTCAACTTTTCATGTGCAGAAACACCTGAGCTCAAAATTATGAAACTGTGTGATATTATATATATAAGTGCCAGTGATTTTATCTGAAAGTGCCAATATTACACATTAATATCAGGATATAAATGATACTCTTACTTGCTAGCTTTAGAAGTATTAACGCTCCTGATGACTTTTTGTTTTCTGAGATACAGAATTGAGGGGGTTCAGTGGCTATTTTTCAGACATAAGCACCCTGGCTGAAGTTGATTAGTTCAGCACTTAAAACAAATGGTCTCAACATTGCCCTAATTTGTGCTGTGTTCAAAAGCAACATGCTAAACGTTCAAAAGCATTGTCCTAATTTGTGTGCACCTTGTGTTAGAGGATGTTGCTGATCAGCCACTGATAATGCAGCCACCATATCAACGTGTCTGATCTTGCTTCCCCAGAAAATAAGTGGACATTTTTTTCTTCAGTGGTTAGAAGCACAAAGCTCCTGCTTTCCCACACTGCAATACCTTGTTCTGTGTGTGTGTGTGTATGGGAGAACTTCTTACCAGTGTGACTTTTATGCTCTCTTTAGAGTTTCCCTAAGGTTCGGTTTCTCTTATTTACAGTCACATCTTGTATATGTGGCAATTACAGCCATGACTTATTTTGTAGAAGGTGTGCTGGGGAAGTGTGTAATTTCTGACACTATAAATATAGGGAGAACCATTACCAGATGGTGATCAGCTCCTCGAGGATTATGTGCCACCACAGATTTTAACAATTTTGGATCCATGGTACTTTGCAATGCTTTTCCCTGGAGGTAGTATGAAAGTCTTTTTTCATCTTTAAAGAGTTTTTACACTGAAGTTAGTTGCATTGAGATAGTGAATGTCAAAAGCTGTGCACAGTGAACTATGGCTTCACTTATTCCCTTCCTTTTTGTGAGGGGAGTGGTGTCTTTCCCCCTGCAGAACAGGAGAGACTTAACATGAGGCAGAACCCAGGCAGAAATGTGTAGCCAGAATAACTGTAACTAATACCAAGCTTAGCATTTGGCCTCTGCTGAGTGACCCCATTCCTCAGGCTTCCTAAGCCAGATCGTGCCTGTTGGTGAACCAGCAGTGGGATTTGGACCCGTTGGACCCAAAAGAGGGCGTGAAGAGGAGCGGTACAGGGGGTGACAGCAGCGGGTGACAGCGCTGTGTACCAGCAGCTTCTCGCCTCTGTTCATTTCTGCTCCTCTGGCCAGTCCCCAAATGGGTCAGCCCCAGCGCTGGGGTGGATTTCAATAGCACTGTTACCTAGAAACTCAGTCTGTGTCTTCCTTCCACTGCTCACTGACTGAAGGCTCAAGGCTGGAAGTTTTGCATCTGTTAAAAAACAAAACCCAAAAAAAAGAGAGGGAGAGGAAGGGACCCAGCTTGGTTAGCATTTCTAGACTACTGACAGTCAACTGGTCTGCAACCTGCAAGGGGCCCCAAAGTCTCCATTCGAGCAAACGTGGGCACTGCAAGACACTGATATCTAGTCTTTGAGTCAGCATTTCCTAGTGTGTCCTGCCCGTCCTCTCTTCCAGTGAAATGCATACCGAAATGTGAGACCTAAATGTCTCCTCTCCTGATCTGAAGCAGTGGCAGAATACTGTCATTGACTTGCATCTGTGACAAAATCTGCACGGTGGCTGACAGCCACCACACCAAATGCTATTTGCCTTTTCGTTGTTGTCAGCAGCGTTAACTCTTAAGGAGCAGAAAAAAGCCTGTTCTCTTTCAGTACACACATCCCCCCATCTCAGTGCTGTGGGGTGAGCCATGGTACCTACTGCTATCAGCAATCCTGCCTGTGCTTCAGCTGTTTTTCAGCTGCAGGTCAGCAGCAAAACCTTTACCAGAATGTTTTCTTTCAGACGTAAGGTGTTTGCTGCAGTTCTTTCATCTTAAAGGTAGACTAGGAGCAGTAGTGCTTGTGGTTACTTTGAACAGTGCCATTTATAGGTCAGCTCTGGGGGAGGAGGGGTAGCTTTGGTCACAGTCTGTCTTTTGGCAGCAATCTGATTTTGCAAGGTAGGACGGGGTCACATGAATATTTTTAAATGGCTGTTTACTAGATCCTGTGGTCCAAGGTGTGTGTGTGTGTAAGAACTTTAATTCTAATAACCATGTCAGTTTATCCGTGCATTCTGAACAGCTTGGTTATGCTGGGCACAGTTTAACATGGCTTAAGTCTGTCTACAGCTGGCCTGCTGTTCAGTTTTTCCTTATACTAGAAAATAAAAGGAAATTCTTTTCCTCTCTATGGCAGTGCATGTCCTTAATTATCCAGAAATCATCTGAGAAATCTGAACTCAGAGAAACACAGTTTGATATCTGTGTGCTTGAAACACCAGAGCTTCTGCAGAGACACTTAGCATTTATGGAAAATCCATTATGGTCAATACATATTCTTCTAATTATATGATCAGGAGCCTGTGCAATGTGAAACTTCCCCGTCTGGTTCAGTCAGCGATGCTTCTTCCGTTTTTTAAATACTTTTTTTGTTACATTGCTGCTATTCAATTTTCTGTTTATTTTCTCCCACCTGGGCCTCTGTTTCCCTCTGCTGTTCCATTCCATGTCAGCTTGCTTCCCATCTTTTATTCCTTCCACAATTACAAGAGGCTCTGTCCTGCAAGCCTTACACTGGGTTCTGCCATGTGCTGATGGCAATGTCTCTTCTCCAGGAGCTCCTCCTTTCCTGACCTGCTCCTGTGCTCATGGCCTCAGCTGGCCTGGAGCACTGACCTGCCTGAAAAATTGCATATTGTTTTCCTGGATTCATTTCTCCCTTTTCTTTTTTTTTTTCTAGTTTACTCAGTCATGAGGGAGCCATGAACAAAGTTAAAGGATGCAGCTCCAGAAGATGTTACCCGATTTCTTAATTCTTGTGGGTTTTATGTTATTTTTTTCCTATGCTTTGGATTTTATGCCTGACAACAGAAATGAAACAAGTGAAGTGTTATAAATTTTGCTAAGCCCCCACAGCATTTTGAGAGTAGCTCAGGAATCATAAGACTGTTTTTAAGAGATTAGAGCTCTTTTTATTTTGTCTGGGTTTTTAGGAAGTCCTTTGGCTATATTTGGGTCACATTTTCAAGCGTTGTTCTGCAACCTTGAAGGTTAAAACTTTATATTTTATAACAAAATTTAAATTTAAGGGGGCATCACTTCAAACAACCAAATACTGCAAGACATACAATTTGAGAGATGCCAGTTCTTCTGATCTTCTCCCAAAATGGGTTTTTACAGTGACCCCTTCACTACACTGGAGGTTCCTGGGTTTTTATTTATTCAAGCCACTGTTTTTTTATTTGTTTTCATCTGTTGCTTTTGAACACAGCACATATGTGCAACCTGGGACAACTGTAAATTTCATGATGGATTGGGAATAAATATTTCCATACTTAGCAAGAACTGTTTCTTGCACTGACACTTCACCTCCCTTCCCTGGGGCTATAGGATCTCTCCCAAATCCTCGCTGCCTGCAGCTGATCCAAATGCTATGTAATCCTTCTGATGCGGTTTGGTTCACTCTGAGTCAGCAGAGCATTTTGTGTGCTTTTAACCTCCATACTGCGGCCACACCTGTAGGGGGGCTGCTAATCTAATTTTGATTCACAGTGGTGGCAACAAACAGGTCACTTATGGAGTTAATGTCAGCCGCCCCACTAATTGCTGCAGGAAAGTGATCCCATCATCCCGGATGAAAATGTCTAACTCCAGCCTACAAAGCACTTTCAGTGCATTAATTCTGTTAATGCTCCATTACTGCTTCAGCTGAGCTGTGTAGTCCATCTCCCAAAGCGAGGTAGTAAATCCCCAACCAGTTCCAGAGCTGGGAAAATGCACAGACTAAAACATCACTGACGACATTACTGGGCGTTGTTTTCTGTTGGGCTTGCTCTGTTTCTTGAAGTTTATCTAGACAGATCTTCCTTGCTAACTCTTAGCTTTAGTAGCCTTAATCCTCCACTTTACCTTGAAGGGAGTTAGATGCCAAAAAATACCCCGTGGACGTGGACCTGATCTCTCTGCTCCTTAGATACTGAAATATAAAATGAGAATATAGAGCTACACAGTTGTGATATAGTAAAGATTATTGGGGTCTGAGAAAACCTAAGAGTGGCAGGTTTATATATACATAAACCAGGTTTTTATATATATGTTCCAATGCCTTCAAACACAGAAGTAAAGAATGTCTTGAAACATCTGGGTAGGTACCCTTGGGCTTGAGACTCTGCAGCCTTCTCTTGGCATGAAAAGCTCCACAGTAGCCTCAGTCCATGAGAAATAAGCTGGGCACTGTACAACAGCAAAGGTTATGATAATAACAGAGACAGAATTCTATGCTGCTCTCCCACCAAGGTCCCCACTAAAGACATAGGTATGTACAAAGTATCCTGTCTTCCTAAATTTGGAAGGCTTTAATTTTCTTCTTTTCGAAGTATGTGGGGATCCTCACGGTGGTGTCTTTAGAGATTCCTTAGGCTTCTTCCAATCATCCTCACTGTCATTTCTCCTGAAGCCTGCTTGTATGTCTCCTTTGAGATATACAAATTGTTTTGGAATTTGTTGCCAAGCAAAGTGCTTTTGAAGAGCAGAGGAAAATGTGTTGTGCTGGGAGTTGCTGGCTGGCTTGGTTTTGAAAGGAGCTCTAAATGAGGTGTGTTCACAGTGACAGATCAATAAATATGCCCAGATGCCTGAGCTGCCTCTAGGCATTCGCTGTTCACTTCTCAGCTGAACTGCAAAGGGAGAACTTTCTTGGAAGTAGTAAGTGAAAGGCAAAGTGAAAGCTGTTGAGCTCCCTGTAGCTCGTGGGACAGCAAAGGCTGGGTGATGGTGGCTCCTGCAAGCACTCCTTGTCTGATACTCCCTGCATGCCCCATCCCCGGGATCTCTGTTAGTCAAAATTCCCTTGCACTGAGTTTTATGGAGTTCATGCCTCAAAAGTAACTCCAAGCTGCTTTTATATTTCTCTTCCTCTTGTTTTAAATATATGAGCTGTATAAAGGTATAATAAACTGTGATATCATGACTTAACCATATTGCACATCCTGCAGTGAGCAGAACTGATTGCTCAGAGCTCACTAATTCCATATATAGAAAGAAATGTTTCTTCAGCCTTTTTTAAGTTTAAAAAACCCCTTCTGTTTCTAAATAGAAGTTGAATATAAAAATTACTGTCTGAGAGGAACTTTTCTGTCAGTGCTTAGGAAGCAGTGAAGTGAATGGTTATAGATGAGGTTGGAATGTAGCCTTAATGACAGGATATGCTGACAGCGTACATTATCCTGCTATGAAATGGGTTTATTTATACAGATACAGTTAAAGCACCTCATGTGAGAAGGTGAGTATCAGAGTAAATACTGTGATTTGGTCTGAAGGTGTGACTACCTCTTGTTTTGCAGTGCTTGATTATCTATAACACAAGGTGTTCGCTGTCTCCCGGAACTCAGACCATGATTAACACGTGCTTGGAAAACTGCATCTCTGTTTCCCACAGGGAACGACCACCCTGACAGGTACATCTGCACCGGCCCAGCAGGTGACACACCTTCCCAGAGCCAAGGCTCACATGGAGAGCGTGGCACGAAGCTGTACCCCCTCCTGCCAGACAAGGGCTCGTACCCTTACTTCCTAGTGTTTCCCAAGGCTCCTTGGCTCTGCTCAGCGGGCTGCCGGCTCTGTCGGGCTGCCTCGGGCAGATGGTTGATTTCCATACCGAGGGGCCGGGCTGCTGTGGCCGCTGTGTGCACACCCTGTAACCAGGCACAGCGCAGCTGTAGCCGAGCACGCGAGACCCGCATTCGTCTTCCCACTGACGCCGGGTTTGACCTTTCGTGAGGAAAACTGGTGGTGTCACTTGGAGCAGATGGTGAACAGGAGCTTGGTAAAACATCTGTGGTGTCATTTTTAAAGAGTCCTGTCAGGCTGTTTGTGGAACCAGGATATCGCCGTTTCTCCTGTTCCAGAGGTGAGCTGCCGCTAAGGGCAGCGTGCACCTGATATGGCATGGAAAATGTGACTGTGCTTCCATGCAAGAAATTGCCAGCGTTCCTTTGTGATGTCCTGAGCTAGGTGAAATATAGACTATCATCTTCCATAGCATTGGACGTGGCCAAATTACCCAGCAAAAAATGTCCAAAGCACAGTGGTCATGAGCGGTCTATTGGCACACGCAGGCAAGAGGCTGCACGTGTGAGTTACTTGCTGACCATGGGACAGCTGCAAACGGAATTCTGACAAACCCACGCTTGTCAGCACTGTAGTCATTCTCAGGAGCCTTTCAAATCCACTGTGTTGTATTTAACTCGATAGTTAGCAAATTCAGCCTGTCTGAAGAATCAGTGCTGGTTCTTCTATTTCATCTCCCAGAGGTAGGAGGTGAGGATGTCTAAGGAGAAAATGGGCACCACTCTAGGATGAGCTGGGGAATCTGGGAATCACAGCTGATGGTGTATGAACCATAGCTGTGAAAACTGCTGTATTAACTGCTGTGTCACCCATACCTGTCCAAGCACATTTCTGTGCATGTCTGAGGTGGGTCCTGGCTGTATCAAGGCTCACAAAAGTAAGTGGTGGCAAGAGCTGATTTCGGCAGGTAATGGGACTTTCTCTGCTCCAAAGGGAAGGGGATGGGAGAGATCATGGAATCAGACTCCCCAGAGAAGCTGATGGTGCCCTACCCCTGGAAGTGTTTAAGGCCAGGTTGGATGGAGCTCTGAGCAACCTGGCCTAGTGGAAAGTGTTCCTGCCCATCACAGGGGGTTTGAAACGAGATGTTCTTTAATGTTCCTTTCAATCCAAACCATTCTATGATTCTATGAAACTTTGAGCAAAAGCAGTGACCGAGGGGAGTGTTTAGAAGGGTTATGGGGAAAGGCTGAAACCAGTGGGAGGTTTTCATCATTGCAGAGTGTCTCATGTTGCTGCGATAACTAAGCCAGGTGAGAGAAAATAAGCTGTGTGCTCAACATCCCTAGACACTGTGAATTACCAGGGCCAACATGGCCTTACGTTTAGAGTGTTTGTGCTTCTGCTAGTGCTCTCTGAGGCTGCGCTGATTTCCCAGTCGTGTGATCTGGCTTGTGTGTTGTTTGCACCTGACATACAGTTCGTGATGTGTCAAGCATCTTTCAGGCAGCTCAGATGCTTTTGATTATCACTTCTATCAATAACCTTACATCCTCCAATTTTTCCTGGTAATCTGACAGATTCCTGGAAATCTTGGCTTCCAACACAAGAGTTGGAAGTCCTCTTTATTTTGTGTGTGGTGAACCTGGCATGCTGGGAGTGCACATGGAGACAGGCAATGCCTTAAAGATGTAGGAGGCTTTCTGTGCACATGCAGTGGGTGCTGCTTTTTTGTGTGCAGATTTTAAGAGTTATGCTATAGGTGGTTGTCTGGAAGAGACCCCATTTCGACTTCAGAGAACATTTTGGGACTGAACTATCTCTAGCTGAGGGAAGTGGTGACAGACAGGCTTGCCACCAGCAAGTGTCCTGACAGGGACAGTGTTGGCAAGAGCAGGTATTCCTCCTGGCAAACCATGTGAGAGACTGAGGAGGAGCCAACAAAAGGCATGAGGTAGTTGTTATTCCTGTCAGCTGGTTTATTTCTCAACAAGCCCATGTTTACCTGTGATATCTCTGCAGCCCCTCTGTGTGTTTCATTGTGGCAACCTAAAGTGACACAGGGATGTGCCCCTTTCTTCCCTCCCCTGGGCATAAAGGGAAATCAAAGCTGGCAAACAGGTCCCAGTTGCCAAAGAGGTATTCCTTCCCTTCAGTGGCTCCCTGGGACTGGCCCAGGTCAAATATACACGCGGCTGTAAAAATATGAATGAAAAGAAGTGTAACAGCACATGGTGGCAGTAACTCAAACGCTGAATTGTCTCTGTGAAGAGTAGGATAAAGGATGACTGGTTTGGGTGCAGTACCAGTGACCTGCAGCAGTGGGAATGGGACTGCTGCGGAGTTAGTTCACTGAGTGAATCACACATCCCCAGAGACATGGATGGATCCCCCCTGATGGATGCCATGAGCATCCATGACGTTTTATTCTCTTTGGAGTCTCTGAGCACCGCTCTCATAGCAAAAGCCCCTTCCTCACACATTGATGGTGCTTCTGCTGCTTTCTTCAGTGGGGGCTGGTTTGGGTACCCCAAGAAACAGCAAGGTGTGCCAGGGACTTTGCCGGTCTCCTAGCTCACACGTCCCCAAGCCTGCACCCAAACTGCCATGTTCCCTTTCCAGTGTGTGTCTGCCCCGTATTTGCTGCTCTCTCCTTTGTCTGGTGCCACTTGGCCCCTCCACAGTCATGGGATGTCTGGCCCTTAAAACACGGAGCACTAAAAACCTGCTGGCACAGTTAAAATGCAGCACTGGAACACCATGCTCAGCAGACTACCTGCTTTTGCCTGTTTTGCTCTTCGTCACCGCTTCTGCTGCTTGCCTTTAGGAAAGAGCTGTTTGTGTCTTCAAGCATTGTTTGTGGCTGTTAAACACCCTCCTTACATTACTCAATTAGCTTGACAAATTCACGTCCTTAAGATGAGTTGGCCATAGCAGGGTCTGCCAGAGCCCAAACCCACCAGCAGCAGGCACTGCTGGGAGCTGCTGCTGCTCCAGGTGACGCAGGTACTCGACTCTACAGGCAGTACTCAGAAACTATCATTTCTTTTATCAAATATAAGGCATTTAGGCTGACTGTTAGGTTTCATCTGATCACAAGGCAGGCTTTTATTAATCCCTTATCAATGCAGTGCTTTTGATTGAAATCTGTCTCTCTCTTTCTATCTCCTCCCCCCTTTTCCTTGCTGGACATAAAAGACAATGGAAGGGATAGGGCCAAACTGCTCTTCTGCAGACAAGAAGCCAATTGTCTAAAAACAGCACGTCATTCAAGACCACGGGAGACTGAGGACAGTGGCAGGAGCATGAATATACAAAAGTGCCTACTGTTAAGGCCACAGCCTTAAGTGTTTAAATTCAAATCACATTTCCATTTGAGGTTCGAATTTATAGCAAGAACATACACACAAGGGTTTCAGTGTTCTAAATAAATCTCATCTGACTTCTCAGGGTATTCCTCATGGCAGCACATCAGAGCTGAGTGCAAGGGAGACCCGCTTTTCTTGCTCTATGAAGCAAAAATATTGAAGTAGGTTATTTTGGTTTGGTTTTGTGTGCTCTGTGTTAGTAAATGAGGCAGCCTGTCATATCTGGGCTCTGGTTTTCCGATTGTGAGGTTAGTCCTTGGCTTGAAATGCTATTGTTCTTGGACCTTTGCCTTGAGCTGGAGGGCTTATATGTGGGGAGGAAGAGGAGGAACCAAGCTAAAAATAAATTGGAACAAAACGCTGCTCATTGCCATGGAGTAGATAGCGTTTTCCTAGATGTCTCGGCAGCCCTGTCCTTGCAGGCAGTGTGGACTGGCACAGTTTGCTTTCATCACATGCGAGGTGTGATTATCTGTATCCCATATCACCCACCTCATATTCTGCTCTGTGCTCTATCTAATATTTTGCTCATGCTGGTCACAGCAACAGCAAGAGAAACAGGCTCCACTTTCCATTACATGTCAAGCAAAGAGCATTTGCATTGCAGATGTAAGAGGCAGGTCAAGTTCCTTCTGTCCTTCGTGTCCCTCAGCATGACCCTGTGGTGTCTGCCCCTGCCACGGTCCTGAACTGATGGAAGATGCTGAGAGCCACAGGGGTTGCAGCACAAAATACCTGTGTGTTCACAGAACCCGGACCAAAAGCACTCTCTGTCCCCCTTTATGGAGAAGCACTGAACGCAGGGAGGGAGAGACTTCTGCAGCAAGGGCCACAGCACTCTCTGTGACAGGACTTGGTACACACAGGAGCTGAGCAGATGTTAGCTTGCTTATGGGAACAATCAGAATATCCCCAATTTCATCAGATGAGCTGCAAACTAGTGGTGAGGCAACTGCCATTAGTCAGGATTTAGAAGAAAGCTTCTGTTGGACGAGACATTCCCTCCTCGCCCATTTTCAGGCTTTGAGTATGTGACCCTAAACCCTCAGCTATGAAACTCTGTTGGTGCTGGGCACTTGGCTAAAAGCACAGGATTGACTCAGTGCACAAATTCCTCTGTTCAGTATAGATGCCAGAGAGGCAGGTAAAATATTCAGATGTTCAAATATTTTCCATGAAAATCTCCCAGCTGAGGTTATCTTTGACCAGTATATCAACACCCACCATCACACAGATAAACAGTGACTGAGGAAAGATCACAGAGGCCACATCCTCTGCCTGTCCAGCCATGCTCCTCTTGCACTGATAAAACATTCCTGCAGCCTTACAAGTTCAAAGAAATGGATAAAGGGTTTCTATCAGCAATGTGGTTTTAATCAGACTGTTGTGAATAGTTTATGCACAGTATCATGAGGTGCTCAGTGTCTGAAATGTTGATACCAGCAGAATATAATTTAAAGTTTGGGTTTAGTGTCTCAGTACTGAGGCACGGTGCATTTTTAGATATTTTAGAAAATTATTTATAATAATATTTCTCTGTGTGAGTAAAACACAGAGCACTGGTGATGCCTCTGGTGTCCTTTCCCAACATGTACTGGCTGTGCTCAGTGGGCCTGTGGCTATCTCCTGAGGATCAAACCAGGGTATCTGCATGGAAAATTCCCAGGTCTGGCATTCGAGTTTGGTTATATTATTAGCACACCCTGTTTCTTCTTTTAGGGCAGTTAATCAAGAAACTGCAGCAGAGCTGTCTTTTCCTGAATCCCCAAAACCACGGAGATCCCTTTTCCTTTGCAGCAGTAACTGAGAACATGTAGTCAGATTGCCTCTGGGAGTGGTGAGTTATTAAAAATCAGGCACTTGAGTACTGGTTTTGTGAGCTGGAATGATGGTGAAGGGCAGACAGGCAAGTCCCTTGTGCAGAAACCTCAGGCTGGGCATGACCTGTTGCCAAATGCAGCTGTGTGGTGCTGCAAGTGTCTTATTCTGAAATCCTCTTCGTGACTAGGAAAGGGGCTTGTGCACCCAAAGGGATGGATGATTTTCTTCCTGCACGGGCAGCTGCTTTAGTAAAAGATGTAATCTTTTCTTACAGACTTTGGCTTATTTAGTGGGGAACATGCAACAGTAATTTTAGTGTCGTGTGGGTTGTAAAGTGCAGGAATTGTCTGTCTGCATCCCAATCCTGTGTCTGTGCCTTACCTCTCTAGGAAATTGGTGGTGAAAAAAAAGACCCTGAAGCAACCCCTAGCACCACTTTTATCAAAAATTAAGGCAGTGTCTTTTTCTCTTCCCAGTACATTTGGTGCCTCACAGATTACTAAACCTTAAATCACTTCCCTCCCCTTGGCTATTGTGCATTTAATCCATGCTGGTTGAAGTAGGAGTGGGGTGGTCAGGTGGAGTTCCCACGTCAGCTCCAACCCTGTAGCCACTGGAAAATCAGGTTGTGTAGACAGTGTCATCATAGAATTACGGAATGTCCTGAGTTGGAAGGGACCCACAAGGACCATCGAGTCCAACTCCCAGCCCTGCACAGAACACCCCAAGGGTCACACCATATGCCTGAGAGCGTTGTCCAAATGCTCCTTGAACTCTCTCAGGCTTGGTGCTGTGACCACTGCCCCGGGGAGCCTGTTCCAGTGCCCAGCCACCCTCTGGGTGAAAAACCTTTTCCTGATATCCAACCTAAACCTCCCCTGGCATAGCTTCAGGCCATTTCCTTGGGTCCTGTCACTGGTCACCAGAGAGAAGAGATCAGTGCCTGCCCCTCTGCTTCCCCTCAGGAGGAAGTCGTGTTGTTTGTACACGGCCTGGGACCACTCTCCAAAGACTCATCTGGATGCAGGATGGGGATGTAGCTCGTGTCCCAGCCTTGCTCCCCACTGCAGTCAGGCTGAAGTGACTCACTCTTCCAACCCACCACTACAAGAGAGGTGGGTTTTTGTTAGTCCTTACCTTGTCATTTGAGGGTTTTGGAAAAAAAAAAAAAAGAAAGCAGCAGCAAGGCAGCCTGGCAGTGCCATCTGTGCTGAAGGCTTGCCACCCCTCATGGACTGGGATCTGCACTACAATCTGCAGCCATCATCTGCTGGGGAAGCTCGTGAGCTCCAGCTTCAGTTTTAAGGGGAGCAAATTACTATTGGAAGGAAAAATCCTATATCAAAGCAACATCAAAACCAAAACAGGAAGCAGGGAGTCACCTGGAAGCATGTGCTGAGCCTGAGTGGGCCAGCCATGAAACATCCAGTGTGAATGGATGGAAGTTGGCTATGCTGCCTTTTTTGTGCCAGCTGAAGGTCTTGCCTGATCTCCTGGAAATGCAAGTATAGGAGCCCAAAGTTTGCAAGATGTGACTCTTGAAAAATAAAGGCAGCAGGCTTCATTCCTTCCGTGAAGTACCTCAGTGTCTTCATGGCACCTCTGGAGCTACAGCATGGGTGAAGTTTGCTCCTTTGTTTAAAGTCTTCACCTTGCCATAAAAATTGCTATGAAGCTCAGTGCTAAATAAAGTGTTGTGACACTCTTACTCTGATTCTGTCTCCTCCAATGGCTGTTTATTTAAAAAATAAAAGAAATTTGTTGTAATTCTCCTTGCTCACCATTCTCACATGGAATGAAATCCAGCTCTTTCCTCTGGTTACATTACTGAGTACCACTACAGGAGGTGGTTAAGGGTTTTTTAACTGGCAGCTGCAGAAGTATCACTTTGATTGCACAAAATGTGTGATGGATATTGAGAATGCTTTCAACTAGTTGTTTGCCGTATTTGATTTGTGTGGCACCACTAATGTAATACCATCTTTACAAATTATGTTAATTATGACTTTCCCTGTGTTATGGAAACAGAATGGAGAGCTTTTTCAGAATATAACAACCACACTTTCTTGCACCCCATACTTTGCACTATTCAAACCAATTATCACATCGGTAAAACCACGAAAAGCAGTTTCACTGTTACAGTCATTATTGAGAATACATGGCTATAGTTGTTGAAAATGTGCTATCTACATCTACATATGTCTTAGTGAGTGCCAAAAGACTTAAAAGAATCTTGTGTTTTTCAAGCAACGACAGTGTTACAAATAACCACAGTGATGATAAACAAGTGCACTTGCTTCTGTGGTCATGGCTCAAATTGTGCTTTCAAGATGAATGTCTGAATGTTATCAGATTGATACAGATTTTAAATCTATATTGTCATAAGTGTGAGTAAGGTTTGCCTTAGCAGCTGGGTAAACATTTAAAGCTGGGAATAAATTAATATGGTTAAGAAGATGTGTGAGGAGCTGTTTAATACTGCCAGGAGCAGAAAGATAATTTTTTTCAGTTAATACAAACAGAATATTTGCATCCACATCTTAAGATACAGACCCAGGACTGACTGAAGGCTTCTGTACAGATGTTTTTGTTGGTACAACTTTGTCAGCAAAGATGGCAGTAGAGACAGCACCTGCAATGATAAAACTTACCTTCTTCCTAGAGAGATAAAAATCCCCCAATCAATGTGATTAATACAGTAAAAAGACTCTACTGCCGCTGTCAGTTCTGCATGTGCTGGTGGCTTATTTTGCCACCATTGCTTCATCAGTGGGAGAGCATTTTTCTTGTCCTTGTGGCTGCGCATTTGGTTCCAAAGTGTGGCTTTGACGATGGATGGAAGCCTTCACCTGAGCAGCCTGGAGGTGGCTGTGTGGAGCGGCTGTACGGTCACATAACTGGGAGGAAAATATCCCTGCCCTGAGTCTGCAAAATTATTTCACATGCAGTAAAGCATTAAGCCTTGTTTTAGTTATAAAACTTAATGAAACACTGCTACAGAGGGGTTTCAGGAGCCCTGCTGTCTTCCCTTGCTCTTCATAAAGTTGCTAAACAACTTTCTGCTGTGTTTGAGTTTAATTCTCATGGGAAAAGTTTACCCTTTTGTTTCTTTGTAGCTCACTAAATGCTGACAGCCAGCACAACATTGTGCAAGACATGGGAAAAGGGAAAAGAGAGCAGGAAAACTCAGAAGAAACATAACAGAGGATGTACCTGTCATGGTAACCAGAAAGCAGCTCTAAGTAGCAAAATCATGGGACTTGCATCAGCCTGATGTTTCCCGGATAAATAAAATGAAGCTAATCTACACTGATGACCTAATTGCTTTTCTGCAGGGTCCAACTGCACAGTTCCCATTTGCCATCAAGTTCGGTGTCTTGGATCTGTACATGTGATATCTGCTGAAGAGAGGGGCTCGGCTAACGCACAGCCAGGTCAGCCTTGTTTCTCTCTGTGAGCCAGCCTGTTGCTCCCCAGCCACGCTCCCAGTGGTGCTGGTGCTGGCGAGGCCGTGGTGGCTCAGGGGGGCTGTGGCTGAAAGCAGGCCCGATGCACGTCGATAGTGTTGATGTTATGCCTGGTTTGTCACACGCAAGTGACTCTGCCCTGCCCGCCCCTGCATCGAAACAGTCTCTCAGAGTGACATTCCAGGGCTCCTTTTCAGACCCCTTCATCCATGGAAGGAGTAAGCAAAGGAAGCTGGGAGACAGATGTGCAGCTGATGCAAACACAAATCCTCCTAATGAGCTCAGTGAAGCTGAACTAGTTCCACCAGCAGAAGAAATTTCCCTTTTTTCCCAGGTCAAAAATGGTGACCTGCAGCCTGGCTCGCTCGTGCCCAGCCTGAGTGCTGTGATTTGCTCCCAGGAACGTGTTTCCTGTATTTTCAGAAAGGTCCAGTGAAGGCTCGAGGGAAGAGCTGAGGGCACAGAGCTGGAGCACCAAAGACAGTGTTTTTAATTAACCACTTTGGTGGCTGCTGCGTTTCTTCCTGGGTGGCTCAGTGTGGCAGAGTGTGAGGCACTGACCTGGTGTCCTTCTGCGTGGCAAAAATGCATGATATCAGCCAGCAAAAGCCTGGATATGTGTAATCCTTTCCAGCTCATCCACCTTCACTTCGTTTTTTTTATTATAGGTGGTAATAAATACATAAATTTATATTTTTACATAATCAGCAACAACAAAGCTTTAGGGACTTCCTGAGAAGCTGAAAATTTGATTGCAAAAACAAGCAAAAGGGCATCACCAGTGGTTAAAACTCAGGGTTGCGCTTTGAACTTTTGCCACATTTTTTAAACAAAGTCATCAGCTGTGATTGCATCCAGTTTGAGATCATTGCCATAATTAATTTTAATTGATGTGTACTTAACTTAAGCCTTGTAAAGGCTTTTTCATGTCCTCGTATAGCACTGATATTCACGTGTGATAGGACATCACTCACATGCAGTTTTGCAGTTCAGTGTTGACTCACACAGCCCCTACCAGCTTAGCCATGCTTTGAAAATTCAAAATATGCTCCTGCAAGTAGGTTGCAGTGAATACCAATACAATGATTACATAAGCAGAGGAATCTACTGCCATGCGTAAATGCAATTTTGTGAAATACCACATCACACGTGTCCCCGCACATGTCAGTAAGTTTTTATGGCATACAGGGTATTGATTTTGCTGTGGCCTCATCAATCTATTCCATGTGATGATCTCAGTTTGACGTGACGATGCACTATGGACAGGGATTTGATCCACCCTTCAAAATCTCTGTAACTCTGGCCGTTTCACTGACAAATTCATCTCCTGCTCCCCAAAACTGAAGCCAGCCCCAGCTGCCGTGTCATTCACTTTTGGGAAGCTGTGAAAAACAATGAGTGCAGCTACAATTGACTTGAGAGTCAGAAACATTTGGTATGGATAGAAAAGTGTTCCTGACAGAACAGGAGAGGCCATCTTAATACCTAATTGGCTTTATTCTCACTACACATTCCTTTGGCAAACGGCTGCAGGATCGAAGCCAGTGATATTATTCCCTTCAGGCCTCATATAAAGAGATTCTGTCACAGAAATCAGAAAACCAGCAAGTATATAAAGCTATGATACTATTCATTAGCTTATGGGAGTATCATTTGGATTTAGTAGAAAATTAAACAGAAGCATTTCTTTTATATATTTGAAACAAAAGTATGGACAAAGTAAATTATTTACCATACAAATCTCCATATAAGCAGGTCCCTGTGTTTAGGTAAGGCTGGAAATAATATTAATTGAAAAAATGTTGATTGAAAATTGCTTGTCTTCCTGAAATTTACTGCCACCTTGAATTAGTATTCCTCATGGTAAGTGCTTGTCAAGCACACGGCCAATAAATAACGCGGGTGGTGTAAACACAGCTATGTGATCAGGAAGTTAAAAAAGGTTTGCTAATGCCTTTTGGGGGGTCTTCCTGTTTCCCAGATGAAGAGTTTTCCTGCCCAGAACACTCTCAGATATCTGTATGAGCCCATGTTGGCTCAGCCAACAGTTCACCTCTGTTCTGCAGATTTTAGCCACGGGAATCGTTTCCAGTTCCGCTTTCCTATTGCCTCCCATTCTCAAAGGGGAGCGGGTGTGATCAGGAATACCCAGCTTTACTATTGTTGTTGCTAAACCAAATGAGGATAAAGTTGAAAAAGCTCTTGAATGGCCTCCTGGAAGCCAGTGTTTAACTCCTGGTGTTGGGATGAAAAACACAGGTTTTTCTACACCCTGGGAAGCATCCAACACTAGTCTGCATCAGAATTGCTGAACAGACTGGACTTTGAGATCGAGCCAGGAGATTAATTCCTACTTTCCTGTCACAACCTCCTTCCTCTTGAAGGTGGAAAGAGAGCCAAAAAACCCCTAAGCAGTGTGTCTGGCCTGTGCTGTTGGCTGCCAGGGCCCTGAGTGCACCCGCTGCCTGGCTCCTTGGATCCCCATGCACCCCATTCCCATCCCTGGCTGCTCCTCATGTGCCTGCTGGATGCCCCCATCTGGTCACGGACCCTCGATGTTGGGTCACCTCACCCACCACCAAGCTGCTCTCTGGCATGGCCACCTGGTTCCATCCCTGGGCGATCCACCCATCCTAGCTTCCCTCTGTTAAAGGGCAAAAGTTTGCTCTGGATCAGAGTACTTTATTGTCAGCGTGCTTGGCTAGCCTTTGTCACACAGAGATGGTCTTTACGAAGAGAGATGTTGGAATTTTGTACAGGGAACGGGGTGACCTCTCCTCGACTGCCACCGAATTATAGGGAGGCAAGCAAGTAAACCAGGGTTAGGACAAAAGGAGGTGGTGCCCCATGAAAGCAGTGGTGCACCTGAGGACCTCAGGAAGCTTTTTCCAAAGGGCGGTGTTTGGATGGTGTTTCATGAGTTCAAAGGGAAGACGGCAAAGTGCCTGGAGGAGAGACCCTTTGGTTACTAAATGACAAAGTGCAGCAGGCTCTGGAAGCCTCTGAGCTGAGCGTAAGGAGAGGTTGGGAGAATATCAGGGACAGGAGGATCACGTGCACTTGTGCTCCTCCTGCCCTCCTCCCACTGTCCACCTCTGGCCATGGCTAGGCACAGAATCATGGGCCAGAAGGGTCCTTGTCTGAAGTGACTGTGGTTGCCTTGTCACCACAGCGGTGGCTTTCAGGAACAAAATGCAGCCTCTGAATGGCGGCTCACAGGATCACAGAAATCACCTCTTGCTGAGGTCCTGCCTCTGCAGAGGACAAATTATTGCATTTCCATGCTTAATGATTTAGTCTTCAGAACAGCTGGGTTTGGGGCAACACTGCTGCCTTCTTGTGTGGATCCTTGGCAACATGAAGTGCTTTGCTGGTGATTGATTTGGATGGATTGCCTTATTGGTGGCTCAAACCTGTGGGTATAGGAACAGTGAATAACACCAAAAATAAGTTTTAACATTATTTGACTGGGGTTTTTTTCTCAAACATTAAGTAAATTCATCATCTTATTTAATTAGATATGATCTTTCAAAGTTAAAAGAGCAAATTGCTTACTGCTGGTGGGTGGAGTTATAGATCTAGGACTAAAGTTCTACATGAAAGCCTAGCCCTACATTCACTGGAATTTTTCTCACGTGCAATGTTTCTCTAGGTTAGAAGTTATGCAGTATAAACTTGGTTTGTCTAACTTACCTTTCATGAGTTCCTAGAATAATCAAATGAACCCTCAAGTAAGGAGTAGCAGTTTCTATTCTTCATTCTGATCAACTGAACCTCCAAAACCAAGTGGCAGTAAACAGGAAAACAACAGCATGGCTTCATACCACCTCAGACATGCCAGTGGAATAATTAATTTGGTCCTCTTGATGATCTTGTTCCATATTTCCAAGTCAAAACTGATTTGAGCAAGTCATCAGTTCAGAGAGAATTACATGTAGTTTTTGTTCACTGTGAGAATTAAAAAAACTTGTCTTTCTCTCTGTCTCCTGAGTTTGTCTGATGTTTTTCTCTCAGACAAAAGGGTCAGTGCCAGAACGGATGTCAAACAACGTAACATGAAACGTTAACGATGATTTGCATTTTATTTTGTTTCTCATCATGTTTCTCATCAGGCTCCCATCTCCCCACTGACTTTCTCAAGATGAGTGTGTGCTTTCCACGTGGGTTGGAGGCTTTCCTCCACCCCCCAGTTTTGGCCAAGGCACCTGCAATGTCTGGAGGCCTTGGGCCCTCTCAAGAAAGGCAAACAATGCAATTTTGTTAATGCAACATCCTTTATTTGTGGATTAAACAGAAATAGATGGATCCTCAGATATGGCAGAGGCTATCCCCATGCAGATGCTGGAATGTATGAGTCCACTGGACAGCGGTAATCAGGTCCAGGCAGTAATCCCTGCCAGCTGTTGCACAGATGTGCATGTCAGAAGCATTTATAGTTAGGGAAGCTAGACAGGCACCGTCTAAGAAAGTCCTCCTCTCTTTGCCCACAGCACAGCCCTCCAGTGGGCTGTAGTACCAAGGCCAGTTGGTTTCTAAATAACTCTCCAAATCATATGAATCTAAAGATTTCTGGTGATAAAGTGTAACGGTCTATGGAAGTGAAATGCCTCAGAGCCTGATTTTGATCTAAGTTACACTGTCCAAGCTATGCTGCTGTAAATCAGGAGTGACTTTCAGAAGAGTCAACAGAAAATGAGGCAGGGAACAATGCTCTGAACAGACAGAGCTTGCAGGTTTGCCAGCAGGATTGCCAGGAATTGCAGGTGCTCTGCGAAGTGGGGTCACAGTGGCGGCTGCTTCTCTGCAGGTGAGTTACAATGGGTTTTATAGCAACTGCTCCAGTCCCAGGGGGAAAGTCCTCTAAAAGGTTCTCCAGTAACCATCCTGGGACCACAAGCTTAGACTGACTGGGAGAAAAGGTGCTGGAGCCTGAACTCTGGTCCCTTCTGCCTCCTCGGAAAGGGCAGGGAAAGCCCCTCCTGTTGCATTGGCAGAGGCAGTCCCTTATGTCAAATGTAGGAAATAGGTGTGCAGAAGGTGCTTTTGACTTTGTGCACCCAACTGGAGATGTTCCCACAGATTCCAGAAAGGAAAGAAATTGCTCTGAGGCAAGTTCTGTCATCCTCAGCCAAGCAAGATGCCCAGGAATATCCCAGAAAATTTATTCAAATGAGGATTACTGTGCTTGGGCCCAGCCATTTGTCACTACTCTTCTTCGCTTTGTTGAAACCCCCAGATATTCTAACCTGAACACAGCCCATTCTTTTGCTGAACTCTATGCACACCTATAACAAAGTGGATTTATACTGAATATTTAGAATAATCTTACAGTTTGATTATATATATACAGTTAAATTATGTGTATACAAAACACATATATTCACTCATATTAAAAAAATACATGTATACACACTCACATATATACAATAATCTCAGCTTCAAAAGACAAACAAAATATAGAGGGGGAATACAATCAGTAGCTCATAGTGTTTCTGAAAGCCAGGGTAACCTTGAATAAGTTAAACAATCCAGTTCAGGAACATCAGCCTAGATATTTTCAGGGGCATACGGAGAAAACTCCTTGCAATGATTACAGAGCTGTAAACTGCTGCTGAGTGGTAACCAAAGCTACATGCAAATGTGGAAATTGCTTGTTAAGTGTAATGTTCAGTGATAAGTGTTTTGATTACAGTCGTTTTAGGGAAATCTGATATATGGCAGTAGAGAGATCAAAGGAATATTAATTCCACCTTGGATCATCTCAAGCCTTGGGACTGGCAGAAGATAGAGAAAACTTTTCTCTCCTGGATAGCTTCGAGTTTTAGACAGTTCTGAATTATTTGGGTTTTTACAGGTGGAAGAAAGATCACGACATCAAGGCTATTATAGCCCATCAGCCAGAGTGCAGAACCACCCCACCAGCAGCTGCAGGTACAGAAGACACACCACGAGCTCTCCAAAACTCATCAGGCAGCTTCATGGGCCAAAACTTAATCTTGCACTGGAAAAAGAAAAGGAAATCCTGGTCACAAAACCGCAACTTTTTCCCAAGGATCTAGAAGCAATATTTGTCGTAAAACTATTTTTTCTGAAGATATTGGAGATAAGACGTGGAGAAATGCCTTCTGATGGGGGGCTCCATAGCTCAGAGACCAAGCTCACTGGGATGTGGTGTTGGGTCTTCCTCCCCAGCACCAACTTTGTGCAAAGTGGCCTCTTAAAACTGGCATTCCTTGCAGATTATGCACTGAAGGACAGTCTGTCTCTTCCCACCCCGTCCCCTCTCCCACCTTGGATTTGGGCTTGGGAGCCCCTCATCAGGTATATCTGAGTTATCAGATACATTTGCATCTAAGCCCTAATATTTTTATTTGCCTTTGATCTCTGATTCAATCCTGTTCTTTTTCTCCTGACAGATTCATGCGAGGGCAAAACACTTCATTTTTTAAAAGTATAAATGAAAAATAAGTAACAGAATGTAGGGAATATACACTGCTAATTCCTGACATTTTAATGAACTCTGTGGTCTCATTCCTGCATCGAGCACCTCTGGTCAAAGCAGCCCCCTTAGGGCAATGATAGGCTCAAAAATGAATTTCAAACAACATTTTTGTGGATTTTCTCCATTGCATATTCAACACAAACTGTGCTTGGTGAACAAAACAAAGGGTTTAAGGATTATCTTCAACTGGACACCAAAATTTTGTCTGCCCCAAAAGAGAGCCAACAATAATACCCTGAGGAAGGAGAGGCAGGATGACTATTCTTTGGTTCCTGACTAAAACCAGCATCAGATGGGGATTTTCCAGACGTACATGTGCAGACACATGGTTTTGCACAGAGTTGCTTTTTGTTCTTCCAACGTTCAGCCCATCTTCTAGTCTATCTGCTTTTTAGCAGTTTGTAAATTCCCATTCACAAATGGAAACATCCCTGTGGAGCTTCCATTGGCTGCTTGCAGCTGGATGCCATGGTGATAAGAGTCTGAGCGCTGCTGTGCTGCACCTTCCTGTGCTGAGAAGGACCTGCTGGCCTTGCTTGAGCTGTGACAGCTGCCAAAGCCACCCAGCTGAAGAGTGGAGATGCCACTCGAGCATCTCAAGGACCATTCCCCAGCAGGATGTGTCAGCCTGTGTAGAGGTCTACACCACCAGTCATTATTGGCATGACTACCTCAGATACCTGGCACATCCATGATCCACAGGCTTAATGTTGGCAAGCCAGCTGTTGGTACTTTGATAGTGAAGTGGATTAAAACCTTGATAATCCTTGAGTGATGGGTATTGTGAGTGTGCCTAAAAGCACTGGCTTCCAGAGAAAAGGCTTCCTACACTCAACCAGGACCATTAGTGGCATATGGTTTGCTGGCTGCAGTAAGTACATGAATATATCAACCAAACAAAATGCTGCACAATCATTATGCTGCCCTTAATCAACTGCAAGGCACCTTCCTGAATGCCACAGAGAAATGCACCAGCTGGTGTTGAATAGGCTTTCTTCTCTCCAAGTAAGACCATAACCAACAGGACATCCGAGTCCAGATTGTTTTCTAAGACCTCATCCATCTCCTGCTCTGACTCATGAGATTACACACAGCATCAGTGCACTGAAGAGGACAAATTTTATTCCGTAGCCAGGAGTTTCAACACAGTTGATCCCTCTGCCCAGGACATCCTGTCCAGGCAATGAAAGAATGATAGTATTTTTTGTCTACAGAATGAAGAAGCCATTTCAATCACCCTTCTCTTCCATGCCTTTTATACTTTGAGTGATGGCAATGTCACAGGTCAGTATCTTTATCTACTTGGTATCCCTTCATTTTATTTCTCCAAGTCAGTCCCTCAGACAGCCGGCAGGAGCCATTCCAGCCCCCAGCACATGGGGATAAGGGTTTCAGTGTTCATCCCCTGAAAAAGAAAGTGTAACAAAAATGTGATTTTGACTGTCAGAGACAGTGCAGCAAGCAGACACAAGGTCCTTGACCATTATCTTTCTAACATTTCCGGGCAGGGAGCCTGTCTGAAATCGTTGACTGGAACAGGCCGTGACTTTTCACTTGATGATGGAATATCATCCATGTGAGAGTGAATTTCTTAGCTTGCTTGAAAAATTCATTGAGAATTTGTTTGTACCAAACCAGCCATTGCTATTTACCTCATACAAGGACCACACGTCCTGAGTTTCTCTTGTATGGAGAGATTATCCAACAGCTTCAGGAATGGAGGGAGATTCAGACAAAGGGTAAATTCCCTGCTGAACCAGACTGCAAACGCACAATTTTCAATGTACCTGAAGTCTGAAACCCTGTTGGCCCCAGACAGGAAGGATCAGAACTCCACACTGCTCTTCTTATGAGCTCTTATCATATCATGAAGTCACTGGAACTGGTAACTTGTACTGCCTGAGTCAACACTTCGATACCAATGATGGCATAACTCTATAGCAACTTCTTGACATGAAAGTTTTGGTTGTGGGTTAAGCCCAGCTGGACATTAAGCCACTCTCACACAACTGCTTTCTCAACCCCCTTTTCTCCCCCCTCCCCACCATGGGGGAATGGGGAGGAGAATCAAAGTAAACTTCATAGGTTGAGATAAGAACAGTTTAAAAATCACGAATAAAGTGAAATTCAGTAATAATTGCAAATGACAATAATAATAATGATAATAAAAAGGGAAAAAAACAAGTGATGCACAATGCAATTGCTCCCCACCTGCTGACAGATGCCAGACCCTCCCTTCCTGAGCCCAGATCATCATCTCTTCCTGGTAACTCCCCCCAGTTTGTATACTGGGCATACTGTTCCATAGTGTGGAATATGCCATTGGTCAGTTCAGGTCACCTGTCCCAGCTATGCTCCCTCTCAGGATTTTTTGGGTATCTCCTCACTGGCAGAATGAGAGACAAGGAAAAGGTCCTTGACTTAGGATAAACACGACTTAGCAAAACCCAAAACATCAGTGTACTATCAACACCATTTTTACTCCAAATCCAAAACACAGCGCTGCAACAGCTACTGAGAGGAAATTAACTCTGTCCTAGCTGAAACCAGGACAGAACTGCACAAAGTACCCAGGAAGACACAAGGAGTTGGTAGGCTGATCACTGTCTTGCTTTGTCTTGTGCCAGGTGCTCCTTGGTTTGTGTCATGTGCGAAGGGGATGTTCACAGAGCATGTCCCAAAGCTGTCCTCCCAGCCCTGGAGAGCTTGTGCATTCCTCTTGCTGAACATCAGGATGGCATCACCTGTAACATGAGTCCAAAAACATCTGACGGCAGAGCCACAGCTCTTCTGTGCTGTTCCTAATTCAGCCAAAACACATCCTGATGGCAGGATGAAAGCAAATCTCTCTGGGGATTATTTCCGAGATGCTGAACCCCAGCCCACCACTGTACAACGATGAGATGCTGCTCCCCTCCCAATCCCCCCCGTATGAAGCCATCTGCATTAGAGGAGATTATAATAACCAGCTGCCTCAGTTGGTGTTTTGAAGCTAAGCACTTGTAAATGCTTGAAGATATTTGTATTAAAAATAGGCTAAGCAAAAGCTGGTATGAGAAGTAAAGCTTATAACGTGCAGGAAGATTGGGGAGTAGCTTTCAGGCTTTTCATTGGGCTTTAAATCGTACCTTTTCTCTTGAATAATAATGTAAAACCATAAAACTTTGTTACTGAGAGGCACCATAATGACTATTTTGCATTGAAATCAAAATAGTTTCTTTTAAAAGTGCTCAAGCTCTCTTCAAGCTGCCAAGTCCTTAGTCAGATATTTGACCTCAGATCAGAATTTGAACTACTACTATTTGTCTTAAAACTTTAAGCATCAGCAAAAAATGAACCACAAGTAAATTCATTTCAAGTACCGCTGAATACAAGTTGAAAGCCAATTGTTAAACAAGCAAGTATTCTCCAAATCACAGCAAAAAGAGAGTGCCATAACACAAGGTGAAAATAAGCAGAAAGCAAACAGAACACACCATTGATTGAGTCCTTCATTATCTAGGATAGCTTTTAATGGAGGAACCTGCCTGTGTGTCATTGCTCTTATCTCTCCAAAGGCAGTATGCACACACTGTAAAAATCAGTCTCTTCATTTTCTGCTTGAAAAGATCATTGTGAAAAAAAAGTGTCAGAGAGTGGAGGTCATGCTGATTTATTGGCAATTAAACCTGCAGGATTTCTTCACTCCTTTCAAAACAAAGTATCTCTGGGTAAGTCAGACTGGCACGTTACATAGTGGGCTAGATACTAAAAGGCATGAATCTTTTTGTTTGTGCACAACAAAAACAATTGACTTGGTCTTATTTAGGAAATTGCTACTATTTTCTCTAAGATATTTGTATTACCCAAAAAGAGAGGGAGGTAAGTTACCTCTCAGCAATGCCAAGTTCTTTCCAATAGTGAAGATGCTGATTTTATTCCTCATCTTTTGTTGAGGATCGCAAGTTTACACACAAACTTCCTCCTGCTTAAGAGTAAATAGATGATAGTGCTAAATATATGATGTGGTGCTAAGGTAGACCACATTTGCTTTGCTCCATGATTGATTTGTCCATTCTTGAGTAAGCTCTTATGCAAAAGCTTTCAAACCAGACTGCATTGTCTGATCTCCTTGTGTGTATTTTCCAGCTGTATTATTTAGAAGATTAAAAAAAAAAGAGTCACCCTCAAGTTACTCAGCTAAACTGGAAAAAATATTCGCTATTCTGTTTTTGCAGAAACATCTTATGCAGGTTTAGGCTTACATCATTTACAGAACTAGCATAAGCTATACCACACAACCAGGTGCAACTAGGATTGATATTCCCACTCAAAGTGTTTCCCAGAGTAGCAATATTCTCAGGTTCTTTCCAATAAAGGTAATTCTTAACTCTGAAAACATTTTTGGAGATTCCATATTGAAAAATCTTAATATTTTGATGGTAATTCAAGACATTTAATTCAGTTCTCGGACATGTGGCGTGGTGTGGGAGGAATACTGCAACCAACACTGCACATTTTTCCAATCAGTGGTTGTATGGTTGAGAAATCATCTAAATTTTAATTTTTACAGGAAACATTACCCCTACAACTTCCTTTGTCTGAGGTCTGGATCTACACTGGTGAGATGCTCAGAGAAAGGTGGGTCTCAGCAGATGTTAACAGACCCTCAGTTTTAGCAGGAGGTGTTCAGGAGTAAAGGGAAAAGTTGAGGGCATATTCAGCCCCTAAAATGAATGACTATGGACCTGTCTGTATATAGCTACAACAAGAACAAGAACTTCAGCACTGACTCCCATTCAGGACATAAAAAGAGCTGAGAGAGAGCAAACGTGGCAGGCAGTAGGATGGTAGAAGAAGAAATGCTACAAACCACACACTGCACAGTGTCCCTCGTGGCCTTGCCTAGGGCAAGGGAAGAGATCAAATGCTAAACTAGGCTGGTGGTAGGAGGCAGCAAAGCAGGAGACATTGCCAGATAGAAACCGCAAGCAGAAAGTTATGGTGTGGGAGCTGAGTAGGCAGACACACCAACCTGGAGAAATAGGAAGTCCCTTTGAAGTTATTACTTCAAACGAGGCTGTCAATGTAAATCAGATATGCTGCTTGCAACAAGAATTCCTAGAAGAAGCAGGTGTCAACCAGTTCTGGGCCAGCATTTCTCTCACAGCATCCCTGGGCAGAAAGAAAAGTTAGCCAGAGCCGTGAACAGCAGCCTGGTTTGCTCCCGTGGAAGAGACGATGCTTTTTCTGGATGGATTAACCTGACAAACTCTTATGCCAGCATTTTACAGGGTGATACACCAGGTGCAGGTCACCAGGATCAAAGGGCTTGTGGTTTCATGAGGAGAAGTGCTGAGACACTACGAAGCCTGGCTGACTGTTCACACGTGTGGCAGAAATCCCAGCACAGTATCTGGGACTTGCTGGCTCTCGTGGCACACACCCATGGCATTGCACCTCTGGCACCCGCCCCTCTGCTTTGTAGCAGTTCCCCTCTTGCCCTTCCCTGCTCTCCACACTCTTGGGTGCAACCTACGAGCATTGAACATGCACTGAGCTTTAGATGACAGCTTGGGTGAGGAGGTGCTTTCATGGCACTGGGTGGCACAGGTTGGCTGAGGCAACCCTAGGAGGATCCCCACTGTGCCCTCTCCTTCCAGGAGAAGGAAATTGCAACTGCCAGGAGGCAGGTGTTATCTTCCCAGTGGGCTTATCCTCTACATGACAGATTTGGATGACTGTCCTCTGTGCTCGAAGAGTCTTCTCTCAGGATGCCCTTCTTCATCCATATCTTGCATTGAAGTAAGAGTGAAGATCTGAGGATATTGACCCTGACATAGAAGAGGTGGACGGCCCGATTTTCTGCACATAGTGGAAAACAACCCAAACAACAAAAACGCTTCAGGTTTTTCTGTTTGTTTTCTTGCATTCAACCACCTGTGGTGATGGCAAGTCACCCAGAACCGTGGCTGTGCCCTGAAGGGGAGAGGACAGCCAGCCTCTGGTAGAAACCATGCAGGAGGCAGGAAGGAGGGCTGCAGTGATGACAGCTGCCCTGGCAAAGCAGGCACGGCTGTCCTTCAGTGGGCAGGACATTCAAGGACAGCCTGGAGCCGGGCCAGGAGGCACCAGCAGCCTCTGTGAATCTGTCTTGGCTCAAAGCAGGAGGTGACGAGGGTACGGTGGAAGGCACCTCCTCAGCACCTGCCTCGGCCTCTGCTGCCCATCTTCCTCACACCTCCTGCTGTGGAGGGGGTGCTGCAGGAGGTGCTGCACGGACATGCTGGGGAACTGTGCAGAGACCAACACGGAGTATCATGACTATTGTCTGTGCCAGTTATTTTAAAGGTCTGTGTTGGAAAATAGCACCACATCCTTGTCATATTTATTGGATGAGTTCTGCTTTGCATGGTTGCTGTTTTGCTGTAGGTTTCCCTCAGTAGCTCTGGTGCTCTGAGTAGAAAACTAAGATGGCACGTGAAGGAGACCAAGGAGATCTCAGACTGCCAGCAGCCACAGGCCTCCATCGTGGGACAGGGGACATTGCTGGAAAAAATTACTTAATGCCTTCAGTCTGAAATGTGGGAGAAAGCAGCTTTCAGGGTTACTGCACAAAACACCTTGGCAGGGCATCCTCCACACTGTGGCTCTCCAGCTTCTGGGAGGTGATCAAATGCATGGCAGGATGACACCGGTGGCCTTGGCTCTGTCCGATGCCATTGCTCCAAGCCCTCCACCACCTGCTCCCTCTTGCTCTCACTAATCACATGCAGAATTCAGCAGGGAAAATGGACCACGGTGAGGAAGTAGGAATCAAATTTGGTGTGGACACTGAGCAGAGACAAACACAAGTTCCCTTGATCATCTGGTAGCTGCCTGGACACCAAGTGAGGCATCCTGATGCTGATTGAGGGTGCTAGCCAGGAGTCAGTACAGGCAGGGACAGGCAGACATCAGGAGAGGTGTGAGTGTACCCTTGACGACCCAAAAATTCCCTGTACCCCACTAGGCTGGGCTGGCTACAGTTCCTCTAACCCTGCACAGACGAGGTGTTGCAGAGCTGCAGCTATACATGCACTGCTGGGAGGCTTAACTTTGCCTGCTGAGCCTTATGGGAATGAGTAGGACACGAGGCAGAAAGTTTAAGCCTCTCTAACAGGCTGGACTTTCTTTTGTCCCCTGTCCCAGATGCACTGCTGCAGCCACCGATAACTTCACAAGCTGCCAAAGAGTGAAGGTGAATGTGGCTGGACTTGGAGATAAGGGGGAGATGCAGAAAACCTCAGATCTTGGTTACTGTCTTTATTGATACAAAATTGGTGGATTTTTAATAAAAAACAGTACAGTAGTACAGTACAGTAAAGTAGTAGTGTTTAAAGCCAAAAAGGCTTAACATGGGTATGCTGAGGAGTAGAGAGGGCTGAGGAAGATAAAGGTGACAATGTTTTTCAGGTGTAGAAACCCTTTATTTTATTTGAAGTGTTGTGCTACAAGTTGGTTTAAATAAAATGCTGGTTCAAAGGCCAAGTTTTATTTTTGTTTCTTTGAGGGGGTGTCAACTTTCAGGGCACTTACAGCTTTTATCTTTTTAATTCTTGTTTGGTTCTGTGGTGTTTCTTTTCCACTAAACTATAAAGGGGGAGAGAGCATGCATTCCTGCGGAACTCAGATTACATTTTTAAGGGGTAAGTGGAAAGAACCTGTGAGCAGACACATTTTAAAGGCCAGGGTGTAAATGCAATCAAAGGTTGAGAATAGATACCACCTTTGGTGGCCCAAACGGAACCTTCCACGCAATAAACTGGAGCTAGAGGGATCCTGGATTCAAACGTCTCTCTTTCAGGTTGCCGCCTAGCTGGGCAAAAGTCAAAGCAACACACCCTGATCCCAGCGGGCAAGCAATGCTCCGCTGGGCCCTGCTCCTCCCTCTGCCGAGGCGGCTGAGGTGTGGAAGGCACACAAGGCACGCTGATGTGCACTTTCAGAGGGATAGGAGTTTAGGCAAAAGAGCCTCTTCCAGGCAAAGTGTTGCTGATACCAGCAGTGTTAGGTCTATTTTTAATGATTTGGGAATGGAGGATGCTTTCAGCGTTAGATGGCTTTAGCAATACATAATTAATACAAGTGCACTTCTGTTGTCTGCTGAGAGGGTAGGAAGGCCCTGGCTAACTTCTGAGGCTGTAAAAGGAAGAAGAAAAGGTTGGATGAATCATAACGCATTCAATCAGTGGAAATTAGGTAGGAGCTAAATGAAAGTAGCTGAGAATAATTTATTCTGATCAGAACCCTGTGGCTGGGCTCTGTTTCTGGAGCTGGTCATGCTCCCTGCTGCAGTGGAAGGAGCGTCCCTGCCACTGGATTTGATTCTCTTCTCTTGGAAGAATATTCTGCCTGCTATAACCCTGAGCCTGATATATCCTCACTCTTAAAAAACCCAAGAGGTTGTTCTCTGAAATTGTTTCAAATAAAATAAAAATCCCCAACCACTGGTTCCTCCTAACGTGGAGTGGGGGAATTTCCTTGAAACGCATTCCCATCGTTCCTTATAAATAAAATTACCACAAATCATCATAGGGCAGGCATAAGCTGTACACAGAATGTGAGGAAACATTGGGAAAGTGAACAAACTTTTCTTGCAGTGGAAGACCAGCTCTGAAACAAGACTTCTCCCTGCAAGCGACTTCCCGAAGTCCTCTTTATGATGTTGTAAAACTGCAAGTGAGTGCAGGGCTGTCCAACCCTGCTGAACAAACAGCAGAGTTCTTGCCTTGGAAAGCTGAAAGCCGAAAGCACGAGCGGACGACAATGCGCTACAAGGCAGGGCAAACACGGCGGCGGTGGCTTCAGTTTTGTTAAGAGGACAAGAAAAGAAAAAATATATATACACACATATATATAAAAAGGAGGTGAGAAAAGGGAAGTGAAACTACAAGGAGGGTTTATGTATTTCTATTTCTAAATTTTTAAAATTCTGAAACTGTGGTAATGCTGGGGGGAAAGGGAAACTTGTCCGAGGCGGTGCGGATGCTCGGGGCGGGACGCGGAGCCCGGCAGCCGCTCACAGCCCGCACGGCCCCGGCGGGCGCTAGGGGGGCGGCGGTGCCAGAGGCGGTGCCGGCGCCGGGGGAGGGCGGGAGCGAGGGAAGGCGGCCGGGAAGGAGGCGGTGGCGGGGGGCCGTGCTTGCTCGCGGTTGCCATGGGGAGCGGGAGGGCGGTGCCGCCGCCGCTGCGCAGGGAGCAGCTGCTCCCTGACACATCCCCCCGCTGCCATATTGTGTCCGCCGCCGGCCGCGCGGCTTCATGACCGCGGTGAGTGCCGCCCGCGCCCGCGCCCCCACGCCTGCTCGGGCTGCCCCCACGCCTTGTTTTTGTTTAGCTTTCGTCTTTTCCGTGGGTTTGGGGGGTGAGGGTTTTTTGTTTTTGACGCTCCGGGGGGGTTTCGTGGGGGAAGGGGAAAGCGCGGGGAGTGTGGCGGCGGG
>VYXC01003460.1:1306171-1382580 GCA_013397175.1 Platysteira castanea | reverse complement strand
GGGGCGGGCGGTGTGACCGGTGTCCCCTCATTCCCCGCGTGGGGACAACGCGCGGAGGCGGCGCTTCCTCTTCAGCCGCTCTCGGTGGCGGTGCGTGGGAAGGGGGGGTCCCCACGCACCCCCTCCCCGCGGGGCCGTGCACCCGCGGCTCCTCCTCCTCCCGGCGCGGCTCCGCGGAGCTTCCGCCCGCCCGCGGGGTTTACTCGGGTGACCCCCTCCCCCTTCACCCGCTCCTCCGGCAGGGCAAACCCGCGCTTCTTGCGCGCTTCCAGCTGGGATGATGGAAGACGGGGCCAGCCCGGGGCCGGGACCCGGGAGCGCGGCCCCGACGTGCCCCTCGCCTCCGGGTCACCCCCATCAAACTCAGACGCTTCACTGGATGAAATAAAGACGCTTTCGGCGTTGTTCCGCCGCGCCCCGTTGTCCCCGAACCCGGCGGGAAGCCCCCGGGGATGTGCGGAGCGTCTGTGGCTTGCAGAGGTGGGGGCAGTGTGGGAGAGGCGCTCCGGGGTTCCCGCGTTTTGGGGTGAAATCCAGGAAACGGCTGGCGAAGTGCTCGAGGTGAGGCTGGGATATACACGTGGCCCTTCGGAGTGAGTTTTCCATCTTTTTCGGGTTTTTTTGGTGAAGTTGGGCGATGAGTTGGTGGCGGCAGCGAAGCAGCATCCCACTGCCTTCCTGCCTTACTCCCGCTTGGACACACCGGCGTGCTTGGTGCTCAGGTTCTGTGGGAGCGGAAACTGGCTTTTGTTGGTAAGGGTTTGGATTATGACAACGCTCAAACAAAGAATTAAAAGAACAAAGAAATAAAATAAAGGGTAACCTTGAAGAGGACCCAATAAGCTCATGTTCCTGCCGTAGTGCCTGCCTGTGGATATATGCTGTGTGCTAAATGTGGAGTTAAACACGCTGAATTATGGTGGACTTAAATACTCAGAAAGCAATTTGATTAGCTTTGTGTCTAATCTATGAAATCAAGATAACTTTATATATAATTTACCATGTATACACGTGTATATGTTCGTATATATATGCACACCCACTTTCTCCAAATCTTGTTATCGGTGGCATTACATTTAGATGGATTTAGTAATAGTTGGGTTGTAATATATTGACATGTGAATCATTTAACTTCTTTTGTGTTTCTTGGATTGGGGTTTTTTTCCCCTTCCTTAAAGTCTGGTGTGATGCGGCATCTATGCAAGAAAAATTAAGCTGGCTTTATCTTATGTCGGGAAACTTGAACTAGTTTGAAGGTTGCTGTTTTTTTTTTTTCTTGGCAGGTGCCAACTCACATTTCCCAAGCTCTGCAGAAGGTAGTTGGACACAAGTCTGAAGTGAAAGCTCTGTAGTAGCAATTAGTGCAGCATGGAGCTTGAGCTGATGAATTTAGCCGGGTGCCAGGGTGTGTTATCTCTGACCTCAGCCGCTCACTGCTGCGGCAGATCAGCATTGCTGGGGGCTCACTTGTGTCCCGCTGTGCCACTTAACTTTTGCAGAAACAGAGAGGAGATGGTGATTGTCACTTTGTATGTTTGAGTTGCCTGAAATAAGTATAGGACTTTTCTGTGCTTTTAGTGTTGTTTTTTTTTGTTATCAGATGTGCCCATAAACTGAGCAGTGCTGCTGTTCGTGATGTTTACACTTGCTGACTGTGGTGGAGATGCTGCATTGGCTGCCCTGCAGGTCCTGAAGGGAACTGGAGGCACTGGGCCTGTATCAATCCAGGCATGTGACTCTGAGCACTCTCAGGGACCTTGCTGGAATACAACTTGGTTGATGTCTTCGTTGGCAGTGTCTAGACCAGAGGATGAAGTTGCAACCTGCTTTGGGTGCTGCTGCTGGGGCTGTGCTGAGGGAGCTCCTCAGGGATTTTTTCAGCCTAGAAGTAAGATATTTTTTGTCTAAAAGGGACACTGAACAAGGAGTATGCTGCCTCAACAGCTCCAGCCCCTGTGGAATTTCTGCTTGAGGAGCCTTTCAGTGTCCTCTAGAGAGCTCAGGACTGAAGGCACCAGCATTGCAAGCAGCTCTCTGTGTCAGGACGTGCCAGTCCAGTAAGTAATGGAGCAGATAGAGGGATGTGTAATGGTCCTGCTGAACGAGAAGTGCTGCCTGGCAAGTGAGTGGAGTGCCTTGGAAAGAAGACAGAGGCTTAGGGACGTGTCAGGCTGATTTTTGCCGTATTTATTAACCATGGGCTCTGTCCACTCAGTGCAATAGGCTTGAAAACTTGACATGCTGAGCAAAAGCCAAGTCTTCTGGTGAATGAGATAGTTTGGCATCTGAAGGTGCTGTATGTGGATATAGTTTAAACTGGTGAGAAAGCCATGCAGTTCTGGTGCAGAACTGTTGGTTCCCGCAACAGCAGAGGAAGTTTTCGTGTTAATTTCACTGGGATTGTAATTACACCTTCCTGCCCTGCCCACTCTCCTTGCCTACTCGTTGTTTGGCTTAAAAGGAGCTGATACTTACGAGAGGAAGTACCCCTGGCACTCAGAAGACTTTTTCCATGTGCAGGTTTGTGATACCTTATCAGAAGGAGCTGCACAGAGGGATTATAGCCAGCAAGGTGGCAGGAAGGATGGGTGTCAGGAGGAGTGACTGTGTGCCCACAGCCACCACTGCCATGCATCTCTTGATGGTGTTCCCTGCCTTGGGATAGCCTTGCTGCACTACTGTGGTGCAAAACAAGCTGTGTGAAACACAGCTTTCCTTGCCTGGCTGCAAATGGATGGAAAGCAGCCTCTAGTCCCCATAAGTAAATGGCTGTCAGCAGTCTGGATGAGTGCTCACTACCTTTTAGCAGAGGTGCGACTTCTGAGTTATCCCTTTGGCTCCTTGAGTTTTCTCGCCGTGGCAGTTGCTGTTCCTCCCCTCCCGGTAAATGAGTGCATTTTGTGTAAGCTCATCTATAGGATGTCACTGCACTGATGGTGACTTTTCCTGATGGAGGCAGCGAGTGCCTCGTCACAGTGTGTGTGTGTCTGTGTGTGTTGCTGCTCCACAACTGAAATGGTGTTGGGCAACTTCCTGCGCCGCGTCGCTGCTGTGGCGGCTCGGCGTGACTCACGGCAGCGCCCGGCTCTGCTCTCGACAAGTGCTCGCTTGCGGGCTGCAAACCCTGTCCCTGTGGCTGCATGTCTCCTTCCAGATCCAGCGGCTGCCCTTGCTCCCAGAGAAGGCACAAGAAACCCATGAGATGCTGCTTCACTTTTTTCCTGGCTGGATCTTTAGGTGTGATAGGTGTGTGTTTGTTCCCTGTCACGTTACACCTGCTGATTTGGTGATCGTGCTCTCCATCTCATCCTCACCACGCTGGGTAAAAGCATGCAGTGATGTTCCATGGTGCTTCCAAAATACTATTTAGGTCAGCAAGAAGAGACAGCTCACTGTGCTTGGGTAATAAATTACATGGAATGGAAGAAGTGCTGCCTGATGCCAGCCAGCATCTTTATGACCCCTGGTACTCTGCCTGCTCCCTGTAAAACATTATGGCTGTGGAAGCACGAGGGTTGGGTCACTCTAGGTTGGGAGAGCGCTCAGTGCTGGCCTGTATGGTCAGCAGCTGGGAAACACATCTGCTGTGTTTGGGGCAGGAATACCCATTTTACTGAGTGGTTGCTCAAGGGCACCAGGACCATTTTAAGAGAAGCCCGGAATTCATGCAGATAGGAATACTTATACTGAAAGTCAGTGATGTGGATTTTGACCTTTTTTTTTGCCTTGTGCATTCAAAATTTTTTTCCATTATATTCAGATGAGACTTAGCACTCCCTACTTTTTCCTCAAGGGTTAGGGAATGTTAGGGACTCCATTAAATTGACTACTGCAGGCATCACCTCCCACCCCTACTCTTCTGCACACTCAGTCTTCATGTCTTCTCTCAGGTTATTTTCAGTGCATTCCTAACTTGTAGTTTGTTGCTACTTTTAGTTTCCCAGTTTAAGCCTGGTCCTGTGCTTTCTTTTCAGCAGTGTCACTGGATTTTGTGGTGCTTAGATTTGGGGCAAGTATGTGGTTGCCTAAAAGCTAAGTACTGGATAAGGAGAGAACTTGGTGCCTGGAAAAGTTTCATGAAGTAGAGCTGAAGGAGTGGGAGCTGGGAAGCTTGCTGCTAAGCAGCCAGCCACTCATGCCTCATCCTCTGGTCTGTGAGGATCATCCCCGACCAGTTATCAGCCAGTTTGGTTTGATTTAGGGATGTCGAGTAGTCAAAAGTGTCAGGATTTGTTTGTTTGTTTAAACAGAAAGCCAAGTTCAACACTGGTGGAATAAAATTAAAAGCAAGTTGGCCAGGGAGGTCAGCACAGCAAAGAGCATTGCTTTGCCTTCCCCGGGCTCTGGAGGAAAGCCTTAGGAGCAGGAGCTGGGAAGCAGCAACTGGGGACAGCTTTGCAGTCGTAAAGTTCTACTGGTGATGTGGTTTTGTGATACAACTCCAGTGGTGCTTTCCAGTTAAATCTGTAAGAAGGGTCACTGGGGGTGAAGCTTCAAATTGTTGGTTTTTCACTGGAAATCTGGAGTTTTGGTACTTTAAAGGCAGAAAAGCTGTATGGAAAAGATGGCTTTTTGTTTTATAGCGTTGGTAAATTGGTACTGACACCAGCTGAAATGTAGCTGTGTTCACTTCTGTTTCAAGAGGATGGTGGAGAAACACACAGAAGGATTACCCTGGAAAGGGAATTAGCATCAGAATTATTTTGTAAGTCATTTGCTCACTTGTGAACATATCCGTGGTTTACTTTTTTTTTTGCATTTTAGTCCACTTAGCAAGCACAGGATTGAATTTAAGGAAAATGACCCATAAGCATCTCTTGAAAAGCTAGTATTGGCTGTAAAGCATTTTTCTTGAAAGCACTTATTTCCCTCCCCTCCCCTTTTTTTGACACCAAAGGTTTTTCTTACTAGTTTAGATTTTGCTGCTTGTTTGGGTTTTTTTAAAAATTATTTTCATATCCTAGTTTCTCTGTTAGACTGTTTTCATGTGCATGTTTTAAATCTGAGGCACAGGGAACCAGGTCCAACAGTGACTGCAACCTTTGGAAAGGCTTCACGTTTTCAAAGTCTTTGAAAGCAGCACTGGAATAAATGTCCCAGAGGCTCTGGGCTGTGTACAGGGCCTGGATTGAGGTCAGGGCATGTCTGAGTTCACATATCATTTTCCTTTCAGATACTTGTTTCAAACACAAACCCACGTATGTGTGTGTATATATGTGTATTTAATAAAAAAATGCAAACTTCTATGAAAAAAATTAGATGAAATCTTCTTGGTCCCTGCTCTTTCCCGAGCTATGATAAAGGTTTATTCAATCCCTTCCCTTTTGCAGGATTTCTTAACTTTTCTTAATTTTGGACCTTTGAATTGGTTTTCACTAATTTTTTTCCCCACCCTGCTTTTAATTATATCACAGGGTGTGAGAGAACACTGACATGAGAGAGGCTTGGAAGTATTTCCACAAATCCCTGGAAAACCTCTCTTCCCCTTTGAGCCCACCAGTGCCAGGGTTCAGATGAAGCCCCTGAGCTTATGTCTTGTACAGTCCTTTGGTTGATTGGTTTTATTTTCAGTCTGGATTTGAGACTGTGATAACTACCTTTTAAATTTTTTTTAAACCATTATTTTTAATTTTCCCCCGCTTTGTAAGCCGGGAGGAACAGGAAGGGCCCTGCCTGCTGTCAGTGCTGCCCCAGGGAGCATCTCTGGTTGTCCTTTTGTCACCCAGGGGTTCATCTCTTCCCCAGACACTGGGTCCCAGCTTGCTGAAATCTATGGCTGAGAGGTGGTTTTATCTTTGGAAGACTGTAATGCCTTTAGTTGTCTTGGATACGTGACATCATATAGTGTTATAATCAAATATAGGCCTTTCTCAGGGCTGGGGGGAGGATCTCAGCTGACCTCGAGCAGGGGTGTGAGGGATGCAGGGCGTGGGCAGCCTGAGACAAAGGAGGTGTGTGGGGGGAAAGGTTGAATTAGGGGGCAAAATGGTTTGATGTCGTCCTTTTTAGTGCTCCTGGTCAGGCCAATGAGTGCTTTTTATTGATGGGTTTTCATTAGGTGTGCCAGGATTTTTTTTTGTTGTTGCTGTTGCTCTTCTCTCCAACGTGCAAAGACTTGTAGCTGGTCCAGCGCTGTGTGCACGATGAGCTGGAAGTTTATCCCCAGCTTGGGTAGGTGAGCAGTGGCAATCGTTTACTTGTGTAATTCTTGGGCTGTTTTGACAACACACATTGATGTATTTAAGTCAGGACAAGCCCTTGTGCCTCTTGTAGATGCAAGGGAATATGAAAAATCAATGGAGGAGTTTGCTGTTGGTGTAGTTGTTTGCATGCAAAAGCACGTAGCAATCATCTTAAATACTCTTACAGAGCCTGTTTGTGTCAGGACAGAAGCTGTGTGTAAAGCACACAATGCTTTGGGGCTGCATACCTCGAACTTGTTGTGGAGAGAGTGGGTGCAGAGCTGCTGTCATTAATCTAAGTGTGATATGACTGAAAATCTCTTTCCCTGGATTAAAATTATGTTTGACTCCTCAGACTTGGGCAATGTATGGTAAGATTTTTCTTTTAATTATTGTTTTTTAAACCTGGAGGGAGATCACTGCACTGTTGTCAGGCCCCGGGTCTTCCCACTGTTAGCAGAGGTGACCTAGTTGCTGGGCTAGTCCTGCAGAAATAAAGAGGTGCATTTAGTTGTGGAGAAGGTTGTCCTAACCTGGGGCACTGATGCTGTGCAGGTGCCAAAAGGGCACCTTTCATCTGATGCCACTATAAAGAAGGATCAAGCAGCAACAGGAGCTCTGTTCTCAAGCTAACTTGGCATGGACAAGGCTGTGGCGTCTTCTGACAAAAAGGCTGAATTCTTTCTTTCCAGGTCAGTGAGTCCAAGCATGGTGGCCACAGTACTGAAATGATACCTGTACACTTACAGCTGTAGTGCTGCTGAGTTTGGAGGAGGTCACCCTTGGTGGGATGGTGGCATCTGCCACAGCTGTGTCCATTGGGCCTGGATTCTGCTGGAGCTGACACTTCTTCCAAGAAGGGCTGCTGCAAAATAAACGTACTTCCCTGCTTGCCTGAGGATATGCCCAAGTGGACTTCCAGGGTCGTTAAATGGTTGGCCTTCATTAAAGCAACTTTGTCTTCATTAAATGCTCACACATCAAAGCATTTGCTCCTGTGGCAGAACGTAGCGGTGCTCAAGGTCTTCCATCAAAATTCAGTTGTAGCTGGGGGTGTTTGTGGGGGCATGCAAACCTGGTTTAACCCAGATGTGCTCTGCTAGGCTGAGGAGTTTTCAGCACTCATAACCTTTCCCAAACTTAGCTCTCCAGTGAGTTTGAGAGAAGGCTTCAAAAAATGTCTTGAGACATTGAGTCTCCTCCAATCTCTTTGTGCTTTTCTGAACCGGACTTCTGCCTTGATACACCTGCAACCTTAATCAGTCCCTTCGGACCTGGGCTCTGCTGCTCGGGTTGTGAGTGCTCTGGAAGAGCATGTCTTCTCTGGGCTTTGGGTGCTGGACTGGCATGGATTAGCAGGGAGGTCTGCTCCTGCCTTTCATGTGATGCCAAAAATCAGACTGCTGGAAGAAGGCTGTCTCTCTCACCTCTTTCCTAATGCATCCTAACTTTTATTTGAGCAACCTCAGTTGACTTGGCAGCCTTTTAATCTTCTTACTCTGGAATCATAGTCCTCTCTCTGTAATTACCATGCCAAATGATGTGCACCTCCATTGTGATACTGTGAGGGGTAAATGTTTTGGTTGGCCTTTCTTTTGAAGGCGTTAACAGGAGATAGATGCTTGAGTTCCTTAGGATTTGGATGCATGAGGCACTGCTTCCTGTTGGAAGTCTTAATACCAGTGAGCAGCAGTGTGCTGTGCCACGCTGTACTCATTGGTAGGGTAAAGCACATGGGCAGAGCACAAACTCTTCCACGTTTTTCAGAGGTGTGCTTAAAGCATATAATTTTTGCATTTGCCTGGCCGGAGGTTGCCTTGTGGCTCTGCTTGCCAGGCTGAGGCTGTCCCCATGGGAATTATCAAAACATCTGCACTGGAGAGCTGCTTCTGTGCTCTTTCCTTCTCACAGTTTGCTCTTCTTACTGTGGTTTTTCTGCTGGATCATCCCTGAGCACAAAACCCTGCCAGCTTGCAGTAAAGATGACTTTGGTGAATCCCACGACCCTTATGTAAAACATTAAACCCCAAATATTGGAAGAGGTAATCTTGAAAATGACAGCTTTGAAGCTGTGTTCTCACAGTTGCGTCTGCTTATAGGCAATCAGAGTACACATGGAGAAAAAAATTGTGGATTTCGGATGTCATTAAGGGTCTGTGTGAATGAAGAGGGGTTCTGGAGAGCACACAAGCTGACCACCTGTGTGCCTTCAGATATGCTCCAGTGGCACTGGTGTCGCTCCTGTGATTTTATTTTTTTCTTATTTATTAGCTGATAATAGTCTAATAATGGCCTTTATACCTTTCTAGAAAAAAAAAATTAATTTCTGATGTGTTCATGTAGAAGATGTATGAGGTGGTGAACTAGGATAAGAAGGTAGTGAGATGTGTGGATTTTTGTAATGCATCTGCTAAGAGAAACATGGCACCAACCTATGTTATTTACTGTAAGTATATTACCTGCAAATAATTTTTATTTTCAAGTAGGGCATTAATTATGCTAATAATTCTCTGCTAAAATGTAGTTGCATGCAAAAAAATAGTGCATTGGCACCACAAAGTCTGCCTGAATATAAGTGGCAGCTTAATCGGTTGTTACAATTTTTCCCTTATATTTTTGAGAAGACTGAGCGTGCCCAGGCCATTTTTGTGTTGAAAACAGACTTTACTGCCCTGTTTCCCCTAAGAAATGAATGCAATGACCTCAGACTTGCATGTGTATGAGCACATGCATGTTCCTGATCTGCCATGCTGATGGAAGATTTGTAAAGGGAGATTTCGTGCAACATGAACCAAGAGCTAAAATTACCAAAACACGGCTGTGAGCTGTAAGCTCCTGTGTAGCTGCCTAAAGAGGTGCTGAACAAGGGGGCAAAGTTAATCATTATAAGGAGAGCAGAGCAGCTCGCGTTGCAGCAGAGTTGGGGTTTGTCTCACTGTATGAATTTTATCGCTAGCTCTTTGTTTGTTTTTTTTTTAATTTAAGAAAGGATTGAAGAAGTGACATGAGCATATGTATATGTGGCTGTGTTTAAAGCCAGCCATCACTGACTGCCAATATAAATCTGCTCTGGTGCCTTGGGGGAGAAGTAAATTGTAGGGAGAGCAAAGCTATTTTTGACCAGCTATTTGAGCAGCTCACTTTGCTTTAATTTTTTTCTTTTTTTAATACTGACTGAGCTGGTAGTTAATCATACCCATCCCTGCACTTAATAGAAATAAGAAACAGAAAATAAAAAATTTATGGATGTTTTCCAGCACTGCTACTGTTAAGCATAAGTGCAGGTGCTGTTGACAACATAGCTTTGGAATAGCTGGTGCAGGAGCGTATGAGCAGATTAAGTGAGGGGCAAAAATTGCTGGTGGGAAACATGGTGTATTTCCTAGGGGAGGCACAAATTCTGCACCTCATGACTGCCTGGCACCAGGCAGCGGCTGGCAGGACTGGGGAGCATAAAATGGATTATCCTATTGCCTTTCTGTGTCACCATGCCACTCCTCCATTGCACATCTCGTTCCCCTTCTCGAAAACAAGGAGGCTGGGCAGTGTACTGCCATGGGCACGGTGAGGCTGCCAGGTTAGAGCTGGCAGGTCGGGGGTGGCACAGCCAGGCAGTCGACACTTTGTAGGAGAAGATGGAAGTGCAAGGAGACAAGTGTTTACTGCAAACTGGTGTAAGAAAACATTGAGTAACTGCTGTCCAGTAGAGTTGTCTGGTGAGATGTGATATGGAAACTGTCCTTGTCTTGAGCTCTGGCACCGGGAGCTGGAGCGTGAAACCAGAATGATAGCACTTACAGGGACAGGGAACTGGATTGGGGTTTGGGTTTTTGTTTGGTTGTTTTGTTGGATCTTTTTCAGTTAATACGAACTTCAGCTTTGCTGATAAACGGCGTCCATAGTTGGAGTGTCTTATGTCTGTAGCGTACGTGTGTGTACGTGTACACACCCTGCATCTGTACAGTGGTTTTGGTGCTCTGTACTTCAGCTGTATTGGCCAGAGCTGTGGGTGCAGTGAAACTCTAACATGTTCACATCAGCAGGAAAAAAACCAGCTGTTCCCATGACATGGTTTGCTAGAAGACCCCTTTCAAAACTCTAAAAGCGAGGTGGTTTTTGTTGGTGGAATGCCTCTAAAGCATGGGTAGCCTGTTAGGCTGTGCATTCTGTGTGGCATTTTTTTATAGATAGTAATTTTATGGTTAGGTTTTTAATGTTTTGTTGTTTTTTTTTTGTTGTTGTTGTTGTTTTGTTTTTTTTTTTTTTATCTTAAATGATCAGCCATTATTCCTGCACCACGTCTGAGCTGCCACCCCAGTGAATGGTCCCTTCCTGGTGAGAGCTGGTCCCAGCACACTGTGCTCTGCAGGGAAGCCCAGGTTAGGGCAGCAAGCCCTTGCAGGAGGGGAAAAGGATCTTTTGGGCCCACACAGCTCTGTGGGACCAGCTGAGGAACTGATAGGCTGGCCAGATCTTCCCCTGGTAGAAACAGGCAGCAGCACTTGGGAATGACTGTGACTTGTAGGGGGTTTTAAAGACTTCATTTGCACTGAGACCACAAATAAACTTTATGCTGATTTAAGTTTTGCAATTCCTTTTTCACTCTTTGGACACCAAAGGCAAACACTTCTAAACAGGGTCAGTTTGCAATATAATGAGTAACTTAAGAGTTAATGTGGGAGCCAAAGGGATTAGATCCTCCCTGCTAAGGTTTTTTCCAGGTTTTTTCCAGATATTGACATAAAAATAGCTGTTATTTCTGTGTCTGAGTTGGTGTTTCTAGATAGATACAGCAGTTTCCAAGTGCTTCCCATAAGTTCTGCTTATAAACCAAGGGGAGTTAACACATGCTCTTGAGTTTTCTGGGAGGCTCCTGTTGAGCCCTGGCTCTTACCAGTGACTTCAGTGTTTGTGCACAGCATGGGGAGGGTGCAGCCCTGCACTTGGGTTTGGTGGGCTCCTGCTGGATGTGATTGTGGTGGTTTGCACTGATTTCTGACCATCTCCTTTGTTGCAGATCAGTCAAGCTAAATGGGTCCAGTCACTGGAATGACTCCGGATAAGAAAGCTGAAACGCCCGGAGCAGAAAAAGCCGCAGGACTACGGCAGTGCCATGGGATGGGCAGCCTGCCCGACGCGGGCGACGCCGGCAAGCCAAAGGCCACCGTGGTGGACAGAGATTCAGCAGATGATGAGCTCACAAATTTGAACTGGCTGCACGAAAGTACTAACCTGCTAACAAACTTCAGCCTCGGCAGCGAGGGCCTTCCAATTGTTAGCCCCTTGTACGACATCGAGGGTGACAGCGTGCCATCCTTCTCACCATCCTGCTACCAGAACCCCGAGAAAAAATCCTCCACTTCCAAACCCCCTTACTCTTTCAGCCTTCTCATTTACATGGCGATTGAGCAGTCCCCCAACAAGAGCTTGCCAGTGAAAGAAATCTACAGCTGGATCCTGGACCGCTTCCCCTACTTCGCCACGGCCCCCACTGGCTGGAAGAACTCGGTCCGACACAACCTCTCCTTGAACAAGTGTTTCCGAAAGGTGGAGAAAAGCCATGGCAAGGTGAGACCTGGCAGGAGGGAGGGTGGAGCAAGTTTGAAATTCAGGGAGAAATGGAGAAGGTTCTGTTGTTCTTAAGGACATTTTGTTTGGGTTGTTTTCACCGCACCTCTTAACACTTTATTTGCAGATGGAGGGGGTTTGGAAATGCTGCTTCTGAGAAATCGCGGGATGACAAAAGTCACTGGGTTTTGTTATTTATTGCTGACCTGGGTAGACCCAGCTGTGGTACATCCTTTTTAAATCTGGCACACATGCAATTGCAAAGTTCTCTGTTTCCACTTACTTACAATTTTGTTAGCCTGCAATAACCAGCCTGAAATTTCAGATAACCCTCCTAGGATTTCTTCTTGATGAAGCTTCCTAAACTAGTGCTTTCTCTCTTTTCCAGTGCTTAAATTCTGGGGTATGTTCCTTCTTCCCTGCTCTTCCAGCACGGCCATGGCTTCGATTGCACTGGCAAGCAGAGGAGATTGTGGGATGTCAACCAGCTTCCCTGCTTGGCTAGCAGGGATGCTGCCCCTCTGGGTGCACATGTGGTCCTCTGCAAGGTGCCCTTGCTTGTGGGCACACTGGATGTACGTGGCTGAGTGTTCCTCTGTCCAGCAGCTTTCTCAAATATTAAATTGTCTCTTCCACTTGTGATCTCCTGTTACACTTAGCACGGCTCTAGCTTTCCAATAACCATATTAATTCCTGCATTTAATGGACTGTAATGCTTTAACATCTGTCATAAGATGTGTGTCTCTGTGTGGTGCAGACACACTTCTTAAAGTTAAGGATGCTCTTTTCTGTACAAGTTCTTTCTTCTTCTGCTTTGTATGATTTTACTAGTGACTTTCTTCCTCCCTCTCTCATTTCCCATCTTGTTCCTCAAAGAGCTGGCTCTGATTTAAGTAAACTAACAAACCACATGCTGAAAGTCAACAAACAAGTCCTGTGCGTGGAGGTCAGACTCGGTGGTAGCAGGCTTGTTATCAGAAATGCCTGTAATGTTTGGAGTGCTTGACAGTCTCTGTAGAGAGGGGTCCTGGAGCTGAGTGGGCACTGCGGAGGGCTGCCTTGTACTGATAGGACTGAACACCATTGCTTCTCAATATTCCTGCTTTTGCATTAAATTGTTAGGGTGTTGTTTGCACAAGCAGCAGCTTTGCCCTGGAAAAAAAAGTGACTTTTTATTGCAGTGTGACAGTAACTACCCCATTGCTGAGTTCTGCCAAGTGTTAGGACGGGCTCCTAGTGTGGCTCCAGGTGCTATAGTGGGGTAACTGAGATGCTCAAGCTGTCCCTGTGTGGAGGAGTGGATCTGAGCAGGGACCACATGCTGCTGCAGGTGACAGAAGTGGTGTTAAAGGCCTGGGTGGCTCTGTCCAAGGAGGGGGACGTGAGTTTCAGAAAAATCAGGGCAGGAAAGGGAAATCTCTGGATCTGCTCTTTAATGCTCTGCTGTTTCCAGCCTCCTGGGTTAGGAGTTACCAGTCAAACCTGTTATCTTGGCATTTAGGTGGCTGGACCTTGAGACTGCCTGGTCCCCTGCTTACCCTGGCATCTCCGTGAGTATTGCTGGGCTCAGAGGATGGCTTGCTGCTCAATGTGACACCTCTAGTAGGAAGAGCAAAATGCAGAATATCTCCCACTGCTTCCAGCAAGGTGATGCTGATGTGCTCTGTCAGTGGTTTCCCAGGGCTCCAGAAACTGCACAGCTCTCTAGTTCTAAAGAACAGAAACTGTGCTTACAAAAAAAAACCACCCTAAAAAAGGCCCTCCTGAAACTTTGCTGAAGCTTCCTCATTTCCAAAAAAGAGCAGTTAAATCTTTACCCTCTACCCTGCTTAGAAAAGGACCAGATGAGGGTACTGCTCCAAATTCTTCCTGCACAATAAGTCTGTGGCACACAGCAGCATGCCTGGACTCCATGGGAGTTGATGTAGAAGGTGATGGAAATGCTGTAGACCCCTTTGGATGAGCTCCTCAGGTGTCTCTTCTTGGAGCAAGCAGCAGTTGCTCACAAGCTCATTTTGCTGATCCTGTTGCATGTAACCATGTGCTAGCCATGCCTCTGGGTGCTTCCCTGAAAGGGCAAGATAATTCTGTATTTTTGTCATTTTTTCTTTGTTAATGGCATTTTGTACTTCAAAGGGAGCACACAATCAGCTTTCTTCTATGCCAAATGCTTGTGGAAGCAGAAAGGTCTATGGCATGTTGTATCAGAGGAGTGTGGTTTATTTGGTAACGTCAGGATAAGAAGGGTTTTTAAAGCCTTTCAGATTAATCTGGGCTCTTGTGTTGGAAGAATGTAAATGTCTGACAGGAGGGGATGGATGGTCTGTGCCGCAGCATCCCAGGGCTGCTCTCTGACACCTCCCTGGCTATTGCTGCTGGCTGTCAGCTGTGAAATCATCTCTTGGAGGTCTGGCAGCAAAAGAAGGAAGAGTCTGTCTTCACCTTTGCCATAATGCTGATATTTTATTTTGGATTGGCAGTGCACATTGAAGGAAATCTGATTTTTCCCCACTTACCCCCCTGAGCTGGCACTGCAGGGCAGTTTCAGGCCATTTGCACTGGGCTCATTTTGGCTGGTGCTGACCTGGAAGAGTTGCTGCAGGAACATGCCTCCTGTGCCCTGATGGCTCTGGGCGTTGTCCACAAGACCCTGCTGGAGCAGATCTGAGCAGAACATCCAAGGCACAAACAGGTGACCCCTCTGCACCAGCTCCCTTTCTCCGCAGAGCTCTTTCCACCAGGCTGTGCCCCATCACGGTGCAGATGCAGCTCTGGGTGGTCAGGGCTGGGGCTGATGGTTCTGTTTGTGTTTATATTTACATCAGCCAGCTAAATACCTGCAGGCTGCAGGGCGTCAGGAGTTTGGGACAGCATCCAACAGAGATTAGGGGAAGACTGTCCTTGCTTGGACCAATGGAAAAAATTGTATGTTGTGGTTTTCTTTTAATGAGCGATGCTGAAGGAAAAGTAAGTGCCTCGAGATGCCTCGTGAGCCAGCATTGCAGTCGAGAGGAGGAACTTCTCATGCTGTGGAGTCAGGATGTATGGACATCATCACATCTCTGCTAAAATACAAAAATTTAAAATCTGCAAAATAAAATGGCCTGCTCTGTGTGCACATAGCACACTGCTGCTGTATCTAAGTGGTGTGTCAAGGTTTACCCCAGGTGGCAGACCCACGAGCTGCAATACCCCTTCTTGTTAAAGCTGCAGTCGAGAACATGTCTGCAGTCATCCAGGCAGATGAGACTTCCAGTGGGTCTCTGGTAATGGTGTTGATGAGCAGCAAGGTGGTGATGCTGGAGCAGTCCAGGGACACCTGCTTGCCTTCCAGTGTTCCTGCTGTGGCCCTGGTGCCCCTGAAGTCTTGGAGGTGTGATTGTGAGTCAGTGATCCTCAGAAGATACAGCTGATGCTCTTTCCATCTTAAGCGCTCTCGTGCTGCCTTGGGGTTGGGGAAAGAGGCGCCTGCACCGTGACATTGCTTTTTTTCAGGGAGCAGCATCTACTGTACAGCACAGGAGGACCTCAAGTGAAAAGGGGCTTGGGGCTGAAAGCCGTGAAGAGTCTCCCTGCTCTTTGCTAGACTTGTTTTTACAATTATGGCATTGGGGATTATTCGTTAATTGATGCTGAGGAGAAGAGCTGTGAGGAGGCAGGATCAGCATCCACAGGAAACATCAATTTGGCAGGCCCCTGCTTGCATGGATGTGGCCCTGCCACTGTTTCCTCCAGAGGCTGGGGGTTACAGGGCTTGAATATTTTCAACAAAGCCCCTCTTCTTCGTAAATATGTGGATTAGGTGTTTGTTTGTTTGTGGTTAGGTGGGGTTTTTTTGTCAGGAGATGGTGATAAACTGTGTAGCTGTTAAAGTATTTGGGCAAAGAGCAGGGCAGGTCCCATCCATAAGCCTGTGGAGATAGGCGAGAGATGCCTTTTGTCTGGTAAACCCTTTGGTGAATATACTGTATACCTCCTGGCACACAGGTGGCATTGTCCAGTGGTTCACCGTGCTCAGGGGGATGCAGCTGGTGAACGCTGTCCTTACCTGATGGAGCCAGCACTGCTGCCCAGGTGTGCAGCTGACGGACAGCTCTCTGCAGCACGGGGCCGTGTGTCTGCAGTCAGCCTGAGCCACCTGCACCAGCTGAGCTGCTCTGCTGTGCGTGCTCCTTGGGCTTTACTCGCTGGACTGGTGGGGGACTGTGGTGGTAGAGGATAAGGCTGGATCACGGGGGGCATTTCATTTCCAACCCACATTTCTATAATCCAACCCTGAAAGCTGGGGGCTGGAAACTTACTGTCTGTACAAAATAGCTCCAGTGCTTCAAAACGTAGGAATTACTTCTTCCCTTCCTTTATTTTTGCCTAGATAAAATCCTGCAAGTCAAATCAGAAACATTAGAAAGATGCAGAAAAGATGATAGACCAAAAACTAATCTCAGAACCATATGATTGCCCCTGTTTTGAGTTGCAGAGTAAGAAAAGCCTGGTAGCCTCTTTTCACTGACTCTATAGGGATTTTTCTCTAGATCTTCAGTGAAAGTTACACCTACATTTCATTCCAACACTTGCCTCACTGTTAATGTGAAATACTAACCTCCAAAGGCAGTTTAGCATTTTAGAGTGTCCTGAATTAGTCCTTGCTAGGAGAAATGGCACAGCCTGTTCTGGCTTGTTTTAAAGCTGAATATTGGTTCTGGGGCATTTCCAGCTCCAGCCGTGGCAGGCTTTCCCCTAACACATGACACTTAATTTCAGACCTGGGCTGGACTTCTACCGCCTGTCTTTTGCCAAGCAGAGGGTGCAAGCAAAGCACCGGAGCAGCCCCGCCATCTCTTTTGCTCAAAGTCTACTTTTAGTATCTCCAAAGGTGGGTGGAAGTGTGGTTTCACATTACGCATGACCCAAAGAAGAAGTCACCCTGTTTGCTGCCTGTTGAGTTGGATCTGTCAGTGTCTGGATGGCTTCAGGGTGTGCCCGGGTTCAGCTTGCAACCCACCCAAAATCTTTGTGGTACGTTGTCAGGGCAGCAAACAGGAGGAGTACCTTGGTGGGAAGATGAAAGAGGGAAGCTAACCCCCAGCAGCTGAACTGAATGAGGCGTGAATCGAAAGTGCTCACCTAAAGTAGCAGATAAAGTAGCAGATAAAGGGGGTAGAGCAATGGTTTGCTGATCAGAGGAGTTCTTGCTGTTCCCTGAAGGCAACAGCCTCAAAACTATGAAAGGGAGGGAAAAAACCCCAGCCAGCTGGACATGGTTGGGGTGCTGGGGAAAGGGGCCTGGGGGACGTGCAGGAAAAGGATCAGGGTGTTAGTCTGTCACTGAGATGATGGATACAGCCAGTTGGGGGGATGTCCCCTGTTAGTACCTAGGTGGCTAAATCATCCTGCCCGCCACCATGGCTGTTTATTAATTAACAGTGAGATTCTTGGTAAGTATCTTACAGGCTGTGCTCAGTTTTAGCATGAAAAGATGAGTATGAGGAAGATTCAGGTTAAAAAAAAATAACTTGGAGAGACGCAGCAGCTCAGAGATCTTTGTTAAAGGCAGTAGCTTCAGCTACAGTTGTGGAGCTGCATCTCTTTCTCAGCTGGGGCTCTCGCTGGCTTGATTTTTCTCTATTGATAGCAAGATATTTCCTCTTCTCAGAAAACCCCTGTGACTTAAACTGAACCACAGGCTTACATGCTTTTTAAGTCCTTTTCAGTCTGGAGTAAGTCGAGGAGCATCCATCCATAAATTGGTATTATTGCCCCCTGTGATACTGGCAGGAGGAGGCCAGCTGGCAACTGTGGGCTCACAGAAGCTTCTCCACGAAGCTTGGGTTTCTGCTCTGATGTTTAGCCCCCAAAAATCCTTTAGAAGGATCTTACTGTTCAGGTGTACAGCTGCCCCATCCTTCAGTCATGTACATTTCCATTTTTGTAGCATCTGTTTTCCCCAAAAAAATCTGTGCTGCTATGTGCAGAGAACTTTTAGCTGATCTGTCAGGTCAGTGGTTATAGAGTTGTTTTTTGCTGTCCTATTTAATTTTTTTCTTTAAGCTGCAAGAACCAGCAGGCTCAAAAAAATAGGTTCTTTTTTTAGTAAATTTGTGAAGAAACCTTTAAGAGGAGCGAGAGGTTCTTTATCTTGCGTAAGTGTCAACATACCAAATTTAGTATCAAGAATGAGTAGCACAGGAGTGCTTACATTGTTAGGTGCATCGAAAATACATTCATTAAGTTTCCAGATTTTGAAAAAGTGTGAATAATCCATTTTTAACTGGGCATTGAGCCCGATCCTTTTCCAGGGTGGTGTGAAGTTAAATGAGTACGTGTCTATAAACAAAGGGGAAGGTGCTTTGGCTTCTTACCTAGAAACCTGTTAAAGAAAAGATTGCTGATCAATTTGCTGGTACCTGGACAGATTCTTAAACTCACAGTGGTGTTTACCAGGTGTTAAAATAAGGTTTACAGCATTTGGGGGACAAATGGGAATGGGAATGGGGCTTTAGAGAAGGGGTTTTGGAGATGCTATCCCAACCTGCAAGATGGGTGCTTCCATAGTGTATAATGAGAGTTTGGGGACCATTTTCTCAATTTTGGGAGTATCAACTTTCCATGCAGGCCATGGAACTGTGTGCAGATGTTGTGCATCAGCTGTGCAGTGGTGCATGCCTACGTGCAGTCATTGCACTGTGGTGCAGCTTGGGGAGATGAAATTAGAAAGGACTGTACCAGCCTGATCCTGGATTTTCTAATTTGCCGTGTTTCTTTGTTGCAGGTGAATGGAAAAGGGTCGTTGTGGTGTGTTGACCCAAAATATAAACCTAATCTTGTCCAAGCACTGAAAAAACAGCCTTTTTCCTCAGCACTTGCATTTTATACTCCGCCAGCGTCGCCACCCAGGTAGGTGAATGTTCTCATTGGAGCAGGACGTGGGTATGTTGCTCCAGGTAGCAGAGAGTGTTGAAGTGCTGTTATCTGCTGCCACCCCAGAGCAGAATTTGAGTGGGCCTTAGGTGAGACCAGCTGGATGAGGTGGGGAGGTGCAGTGAGCTCAGGCTTCCCAGACAGCACACCTGGGATGTGTCCAAGTCTCCTATAAACTGTGGGAGAGTTTAAGAGAAGAAGGTTGGAGGTGTGCTGGCTGCTTTCTGGCGAGCCCAATTTTCCAAAAGGGCAAGCAAGTCCTAGGAACTGGAACAAAATCCTCTTTAAAGCACAGTCCATCAGGACTGTCCTAGGGTGGTGCCTCCTGCTGCTCTTTGGAGGAGGTGGGTGTCTTCTCCTAGAAGTCACTTATCTAGATATAAAATGTGTCTCTTCTGTGCTGAAATCAATCAACTTTTCCAGGCTCTGGAGTGCTGAGAGAGGCTGCTCTGAGAGGGTAGTTTTTCTCTGTGGATGTTTAAAAGCATTTTGCAGCAGGGATGGAAAGGACAGCCTTTGCCATAAACATTCCCTGAAGTGGGGCATGCAAGACTTCTGAAACCAGGACTTCGTTACCAACATAGTTTAAGATTAGGCAATAGATTCGGGAGAATTTGAAGGCAGCCTCATGTGTCCTGAGTAGAGCAAGAGGAGCAGCAGCTGGGTCAGCCTGTGGAGGCAGGAGGACAGAGAGCAGAGGAGCACGTTGGGTGAGCTCAGCTCTGAGGTAGGCATGTGGCTGGTTTGTCTAGTTCAGGAAAGAATTTGGGTGAGATAAGAGGTAATTAAGGTGTCTGTACATTGCCCTATGCCTTAATCCTACTGCAAGGAGTTTCCTTAACAAACAGGAGGAACTGGGATTCCTGGAGCAGGATGTAAGACTGATAACATTGAGCAGACGTTTCTCAGGGTCCAACAGGACACTGACCTTGGGATCTGGCACCCCTGTGCAAGCCTTAGGGGCTGAAGATTTTTGTGTGGCATGGGCTTGTCCCGTGGGGCTTGTAACCCACAAGACATAAGCAGTTTTCTCTGGTCTCCCTCCAAGCCAGGGCCATCCTGGGATGGAACAAGCAAGGCAGAAGTATCCCATTTTCCAACTTTCTGTTGGAATTGGGAGCATTACTAAAATAACCCTGAAACATTTAAGTATTAAGAAATAGTCGGGTTGGAAAGTATGTGATGACTGGTGGTATTGCTTGGGGTTTATGGGAATAAAGAGTAGGGAAATGACTGTAACTGGGCTCTAGAGGATAATGCTTTTACAGCCTTTAATGTCTCTGTGTAAGGGTATGGACTTCTGGTTTCGGGTACAACTCAAGTGAAGGTTTGGTCCTTGAAAGCTCTAATACTCTGTCTGTGTTAGTACAGCCAGACTTTAAAATGTAGAGAATAATACAGATGGGAAGGGACCTCTGGATATTGTCTGGTGTGCCAGAGGTGCAGAGGATCGAGACAAGACTCAACTTAGGGCAGGGTGTTCAGAGCCTTGACCAGTTGAGCTTTTAAAATCTCCAGGGTCTCCCAAGATTAGTCCAGCTGAAGTTGTGTTAAGTGTGGTCTACTTAGCTTGGATAAATGCAACACACTGAGATTAGGTGTAAGGAAGGAGACATTTCATCTGCATGCTGAAGTACTTGGAAGATCAGGACTTCAATTTGAAGCTGTTGTTTTTGGTAGCTTTTTTTTTTTTCCCTTTACTGAAGGACTAGTCACACTTGCCAACAATTACAAGGAAATCCTGGATCTCATGAAGCCGCATGGCATAATTCCCACTGACTTCAACACGGGAAGGGTTTTGCAGTGCTTGTATTTATGAGTACAAGGAAACAAGAAACAACATATTAAGATAGCAAACTGTTCCCTAATGAAAGCTGGTTTATTTTCCTTCAGTAATAAAAAACATTTATGTGACTTTCTGTCACACATAGAAAAACAAATGTTTTTTTTTTCCCCTTCCATGCTTGGATTTGATTTAAATTCTGGCCTAATTTCGGGGAAGGGCTCCCAAGGATCTGCCTTGTTGTAGAGAGAGAGGAAGCCCAGAGGTACAGCTGGAGAGAGGCTGGAAGTACTGTCCAAATTTATCTACAGAGTGATCCTAGAATTCAGCTGTGACAGTCTCTGAATTTTCCTGTGGGAAGGCTGGTGTTCATGGTTGTTTTACAGTGTATTTGTGGGGAGTATGCCTATCATTCAGTGTGATTTTAAAATAAAATTTAAGCTGTTACTTTGAGCAGAAGCTTTCCAAAACTGTAATCTGTGTCTAGTGACACTGAAATTCGTATTATCATAGATGATTGGCATCCCTGATGCATTTTATTTCTGCGCAGCCTGTTCAACAAGTTGTTGTGAAGCCCCTGGCTGCATTCTGGTTCTAGTGCTGCATGAATTACAGCCCTGGGGACAGCCACAGCCCTCATCTTGCAGATACCTTGTGCATGGCTTGTCTTAATCAATACCAGGCATTAATTTGCTCTGGGGGAGCTCTGTGGGACATGATTTTTGGAGGATCAGAGCTTAGACAAAAGGATGATGATGTTTAGCATCTCTTTGTGCAATGGGTCTGTGGGCTGCAAAGCCAGCCATTTTGGGTTGGATCATTGCTTTCCTTTTATTTTCTTTTTTATTTTTCCCCACCCATTTTTGGATCTGTTCCCTTTGCGCTCTGCTACGAGAAAAGATACCAGACAGTGAACCTGAGTTTTGCACCTTCTTCCCATTCCGTTGAGGTTTCTCTTGCAGGTTGGGCTTGAAAATTCTGTCATCACCCTTTAGATTGTTCCAGCCACACTATAAAAGATTCACATTGCTACATTTCATGTAATTTTAATAGTGTGTACTATTTTTGTTGTAGTTACTGCTAACTGCTCACTAATATATTTATAATAAACTGAATAATTAGGGCTGGGTGTGTAGCAGAAAAAAAACATGTGAAAGCTTTAAGTTGCCCTTTATTTTGTGAAGGATTTAGGGGTACTTTGTTAGTTGCAAAGTTGGTCTGATAATGAAAAACCACCCTGGATAGCATCACCAAAACAGTCGAGCTTCAGATAACTTTAAAACGAGCAAGTGTCTTGGTTTGGGGTTTTTTTTTGCTCTTCCCCAGGTTTTTGCCTATTACTCTTTGTTTTTGTTAGTTGCTGGTCCTTATGTGTCCTCTGAGCATCCCTGTATGAGCTAATGTTTTGTTCACATGTAGGTTTTATGTACTAAAAAATACATATCTTTGTTTAAAATCCAGCCTTTAGGCAGGTATATAAAATCTGTAGAAGTCAGTGACTCCTGACAACAAGGTTTTTGCTTTGTGTATGTGTTTGGAGGAGTTTCCCAAACGCTGGTGATGGCTTAAATAGTGCTACACAAACTGTGAACCAGTGTCAAGCCATCTACTGAGGGCAGCAGAAATTGCTTGCCAGCCTGTGGTGAATAGGGTTGGTTTTGGTTTTACCCTTCTGTGATCATAATACTGTGTCTGCTATACTCTGTAACAAATCATTTGCCTAATCAGGGCTTGGCTTTGAGCTGTTGAATTTTTTTTCCAGCAGGTCGTCATCCCCTCACTACCTGACTTCAGTCCTTCAGCAGAATCATGGCCGATCTCTCAAAGGTAAACTTTGAATTTTCTTTCACTCTCCTCCTCTGGTTTTGGTCACAAGCAGGTACTGCAGCCTAGCTGACGTTGTCTCTGTCCCTGCTCTGACGAAAATCCCAGACGCAGTACAGTGCACGTGTATTATATTAGCTACTCGTGTATTAATTTTAAATCCATAAGGTGAATTTCCAGGTGTAATTGGGGCCATCTTGTTCTGACAGCAAAATATTCAGCACATGCATCACTCCCAAGTGTGACCTACTTAGTGAATAGTTCAGTAGAAAACGAATCTGAAAGCTGCACATCCCTATACGAGTTTTACTGGAAACTGAGAACTGAGAACCCAAAGGTAGCAAATGTTAGTGTGTAAAACTTGTAGTACCAAGAGGGAGCTAGAAAGTGTGCTGGGGGTTGCAGCATTTCTGTAGAAGGAGCCAGTTGAGCACAGCTCTTGCACCTCACTAATAAAGCTGAATCTACTGAAGCCTTGTCCTAGACAGAAGTGATAATTTTGGGTTTTAAGTGCTGAAAAGTGAACAGTACTCAATTTTTAAAGGGTTGAATTTAACCAAATGTGTTGCAGAGGAGTGTTGTTAAAGCTCTTTCAGAAGGATAGTGAAAGGCACTGCCCAAGTGGGACCTGAGCAGACACAATAGGCTTAAAAGTGAGAAGGTTGCTTTTAGTTTTTGGCCACAAACCAGCAGCTTTGGTTAGGCAGCAAAGCCAAGGCTCTTGAGCCTAGAGACCAAGCAGCTGCTTGGCCCACAGGTGATGATCACCATGCACCCAGATGGAGGTTCTGGGGTGGCATCTGGGTGGCAAGGAAACATCCTTGGCTGGTTGGCTCCTGCAGGGCTGCTGGATCAGGGATTCTAAGGGCTTGTTGGAGAACACAAGAAATCCCTCTCCTCATAATGATTGTGCCGGTGTGACAGGTTTGGAGGTTGCCACTCTGATATTGCCTCTTCCAATTAGCTACACCAGAGATGCCAAAATAATGATGGGTATCTGGTATCCTTTAGTTTCTGCATGTGGGGGAGCCCATTATGCATTTTTCTGGCATTAGAGCGTGTTCCTGGGGTCCCATAGCACAGCTCTTGTGCCAGTGAACAGAATTCCTTGGAATAAGGTGCTTCCTCAGCCATTCTGCTGGAGAAGCATAAATTTGGGAGATACTGCTCTGTTGGGAAGAGCAATCAGAAGTGAAGCCAAAGCACGTTATCAGTGACACGGAGCACTGCTAAGAAGCCACTGCAGAAGTGCTTCTCCTCTTTCTTTGGGAGTATTAAGGTGCAGAAATACTCTTTATAGGTAGTAATCCTGCACTGCATTATTGCCTCCAATTGCTTGTCGTTTTAACAAGGTGGTGCTTATATACCAACATCAGATGACAAAATAAAATGTCTGGGATGGGAAGTAAGGAATGGGAATATTTTGCTTTCTGATTACACTAGTGGAGCAAAGTAATTCTTCATGCTTTAGTCCTGTACTTCTTTTTGTCATTTGGGTGCATATAACGTATGAATTCAGGGCTCTTTTTCTGCCAAAGAAAGCCAAAGCAGAAGGAAAAAAAAAAAATAATTGCATGAGTACAATGGGGTAGACGGTGAAGTATGCTGGATTTAAAATGGAAAACAAAGGGGGAAAATGTGTATGCTTTATAACCATGTTGGAAACAGCAGCTCAGCCCTCTTCCCATGTTGGTACAACATTCCCAAGGTGTCATGTTCTTCAAGTTGCTCTTTGACCAGGGATGAAGTTAGAGAGGATTATTAAGATAAGGAAACCACGCTGACAACTCTGCAGTCCCCCTCCCAGTACTACCTTCCCCTTAAATTCAGTAGTACAGTTAATGCCTGTAATGTGGGGAAGAAAACAAATGCCACCAAAAATTGCTGATGTTTTACTCTAACAGTTCCCCCCACAGTTCCAGTTCAGCAGAACTGAGAGCCTGTTCTGCTTGCTGCTGGTCCCTTCCAGCACGTTGTCTTCCAGCCCTGTTCTCCACTCACTGCTCATACATACGTACATACCTACGTACACCTCAGATGTGACCTTTTGCTCTCAAATACCCAGGTTCTTGTGAGAGCTCACTGTCTCCTTGCTCCTATTTTGCCTGGTGAGTCCACCATACGTATTTCTGTCCTGTGTAAGGAGTATTCATCATCCATTGCAGAAGTGAGCCAAGGAAGACCTTGGATTTCCCCTTCTTTAAAGGGCACGAGCATGTCCTGAAAAGAATGTGAAAGGTGTGCTTGTTTCTTTTCCCTTTCACCTGGTTCTGGTTAGAAATGTCACTCTTTGCCCTGTTATTCTCAAGGTGCCTTTCAGAAATGTAAGCCATCTATGTGCAAAGGATGGCATTTTGCAGCAGTGCTTCTCACTGCAGCTGACAGTGCCACAGTTCACCTCAACCTTTCTACATGCCTATTTATTATTTAGATCCCCCTGCTTTCTAGATTGAGCAGTTCAGTGCCCTTTTCCCCCCTCGTAGTCTCAATTTCTTCCGTTTGACTTACTAGTGTGGAAAATTCTGCTGGAGGAGGGAGGTGTGCTGAATTAGTGCTGCGTTAATGGGCACGGCTGTTCCCAGCCTTGCACATTCACACAGCCAGGATATGGAGCTGCTGAGGTGCTTTGCTGTGCCATGTGTCTAATCTTTCTCTCCCAACTGGTACAAACAAAAGGCACTTGTTAAGTATAGCAACAGCATTGTCACATGAATGTCTAATTGTGTCACTGATTCTTGGCTTCGGTGAGTGCAACGTGAGAATTCAGCCTTTGAATGTCATAGTTAAGGTATGAGACTGATCTGGAACAGTATTGAGCTGTACAGGGGTCATGCTTTGTCTGAGTTTGTACATTCCCCCCACCTCTTCTTTTTGTTGTAGGCCAGTACAGGCAAACATGTATATGTATGTGTATATATATATATTCTTTGTATATTTTAGGAACCTCATCTTGTCAGGCTTACCTGAGTTCTAACATTTTGCTGCTTCTGCTTCACAGAATCTGATATTGATGCTGCTACTGCAATGATGCTGTTAAATACTTCCATTCAACAAGGGATGTTGGACTGTAAGCATAAGTCATTTTACTCATTTTTCTTCCCTACTCGGTAGCTAAATACTTTCTCTATAAAATTTCAGGAAACAAGTATGATCTAGTTTCCAAACAGTAAGAGCAATCCAGAAACAATTCTGTTTGGATTATTCTTTCAGCTAGCATTGCAAGAGTTTTATTAGAAGCAGCCTTCTTCTTCTTCTCCCAGTTAATTTTGATCTTTTTCTGCAAAGTTCTGTCCCTGCCCTCTCTGTGCTAGATGGTAAGAAGAGTTTCTTGGCTACTTCTCTGTTCCTGTAGCTTTTGGTTGTGTTTAGCTGAAGGCTGTTGTCCTCTGTGGATGACAGTAAATGGGCACACTGTGACTTTCAGTGCTGCCATTCAGCTTCCCTTGCAGCCACAGCGTGCTCGTGGTGCAGGTGATCTCGCTGGGGCATTTGCCTACTGACACCTCCTGTTTTCCACAGGTGAGAAACCTCAGCCTCTGAAGACACCCAAGAAGAGGAGCTACGGCAGCGCATTCAATCCTCCCAGCTCCATAAATCTGCAGGAAAACGATTCCGCGGCCACCAACATTGATCCGAACGAGGATCACAACTACAGTGCCAGCAGCATGGGCTCCCAGCGCTGCGCATCCAGGTCCAGCGTGTCTTCCCTGTCCTCCCTGGACGAGATGTACGAGTTCATCTCCAAGACCAGCCACGACGGCAGCGATGGCAGCGAGGGGTTTCACAGCGAGGTGGATACAGACGTGGACTATGAAGACGATCCTCTGGGAGACAGCGGCTATGCATCCCAACCTTGTGGAGATACCTCTAAGGAAAGTCAGCCCAGCAAGAAAGTACTCGAGGAGTTGTGTCAGGAAATCGATGAGGAGTTGAAGGAAGCAGCAGGGTCTCTTCTCCACCTTGCTGGCATCCAAACGTGCTTGAGTTCCTTAATAAGTACTGCAAAGACCCACTGTCACAAGCAAAGGAAAAAATAATATGTTTGTCAGTGTTGAATATATACATATATTTTTTTTAATTGTGGCAATACTCTTCTACTTTTGCCCTTCACAAGGGAGATCAAAGCCATAAGAGGACTCACTGCTTTTTTTTTTATTTCTGGCGCAAGCTATAATTTAGCCATTTATTTTTAAATCACCACCTAAAAAGAAAATATTTAATCTTCTCAAATTAGAAGATATGCATGACTTGTGAAAACCTGAAAGCATACTTCTTAATGATCACTTTTTAATTTTTTTTTTTCTTTTCAGTAGTTGACTTTATTTTTTTTCAGAGATATGTTTGTTCAGATGCACACTGTGGATCATATTTACATCTCTGCTGGCCCCATCTGCAGAGGTAAATTTTGTTGTGTCTAAGGGCTCTGACTTCCATGTAAAGGATTCAGATTCATTTTGCAATAAGAGAATCTCCTTATAGTTCCTAGACATCCTTCAGCCAAAAAATGTTTTGTGGTATGTTGAACCTTATCCCTATTTTTCTTTTAAAATCAGTGGTGATTGCTTACATCTTCCTGTAGATGATGCCTTTTTTTTTTTAATTTTCTGTTCAAAAATAGGTAAGCAGTTCTGTTGGAGTGGGTTTTAACAGTACTGTACATACAAGGATGCCTTAAGTATGTTGCAGAATTGTATACAGCTATCCAAGGTCATCTTTCCTGTTGCTGAAAAGGTAGCATGATGTGCCATAAACGTTCTCACCACCGTGAAGCTACTGCTTCCACCAGGTGTTGGGCAAACTGGGTGAAAATTAGGAGCAGAGCCACTTAGGAAACCAATGTCCACTGTTGCAAACAGTGCTGGATTCATCCAAAAGTTAACCTTTCCCTAAGGGAGTATTTTCCTGGCTATTTGAATGCCTTTCTTAGACTAGTGTGGGTTTTTCTGCCCCTTTTTCTTTTTTTTTNNNTTTTTTTTTTTTTGTTCTTATTTGTCACTCTCTTCATGAATCCTGTCCTAAACTGTCTGCTTCCAATGCAAACACAGCCATGCTGCTGAAGGTCTGTTGCTCTGAGGGCCCATTCCAGTGCCTCTTGAAGACAACGGTGGTGCTCCCGCTGACTCAATGGCTGTTGGATCAAGCCTGAAATATTCGAGGTTCTTTGTGTTTTGGAATTTAAAGCACAAACACTAGGAGAGGGGAAAAAAAAAGTTGTTTTCAGGTGTATTTTTTTCTTTTCTTTTTCCAATTCAGTTTAAGAATGATTTGTTTTATTTCTTGAAAGGGAAGGAAAATACTCTGCTTCGTTCCTGCTCTGTGTGAGCACCTGTTAGCCTACACCTATAACAGAGCAACGTGTGTGCAGATGTGTGTGTGTCTTCTGGCTATCACAAGTGCTGCATTAGCCAATTAGATCTGCTACTGGAGGTGTTACTGATGGGTAGTAGGGGTAAAACTCGCTATTTAAAGGAAAATTAAGTACCAACGCAGTGGTTCTTAGGATTTCAGGAGCCGAAGATGTGAATGCTTAGTGGAACTGCTTTTTGCTCATGGGTTGCTTTTGAACTCTCATGGAAAACTGCAAAGGGCAGAGCTTGTGTCAGTGTGAAAAGGAGGATTCAGATACACAGAAATACTGTGAGCAGCCTGAGGTTTTGCTCGGTGCCATGATTTCAGTTTTACACTGTTGCAGAGGGGTGCTGTCTGGCTCCTGCTGAAGTGGTTGCAGCTTTCTGTAGCTTCCAGTGAAAGCTGGATCAAGGTCCAGGTATTTTGGAAGCTGTGGACATAGTCAGCTCCATGGTTTGATTTGGTTCTGAATTTTTTTTTTGCCTCACATAGAATTTGAGGAGGTTAATACTTACTTGGGAGTGTGGCTGTGCTGCTGCTAACCCCAAAGCTGGTGACAATGACTTCAGCATATCTGAAGGATTGGGATGCTAACAATACATTTAATCACCATATGCAATGCCCGGTGAAAACCAGTTACTAATCAGCAGTTAGCAGTGAAATCTGCATCCCATCCATCCTTACAGCTGTCAGCCTGGGAGAACTGGAATTGTGGAAGGGGGGAGCAGTCGCAGCCTCTCCCTGGGACACAGAGCGGTGCAGCGGGGCCCTGCTCTTCCTGCTCTTCCTGCTTTGCTGTCTTCCCTCTCTCCTTCCAAAGGGGAAGGCAGATGAGCTGTGGCCCTGCCCTGTCCCGCCGCTCTTGTGCCAGGCCTCTGCCCACATGTTTGGCAGCACAGGCCGACAGCTCAGTTGTGGAGCACCTCTCTTGGCAGTGGGAGAAGCGCTGCCCTTCCTTTCTCTTACATATCTGTTGGGTTCGGGTTTGTTTGCCACCTCAGTTAGAGACCCTGGTGTATATAGTATAAATGGAGTATAATTAAAAGTTATTTTGATTGTTGGGATTTGGGGTTTTTTTTAGTGACATATGTAAAATGTTGATGCCAATGGTTGACTTGGATAAATTTTGGCAAGAAAAGTATTAATGAACCACATTCAGTTCTTTAAATGCAGTGAAGAAGTGTATGAGACCTGTGTACACAGTGGGTTGCTCTGTTCAGGGTAAATCTGATGTGATTACTGTACAAACCTATATTGGCTTTTCAGATTCCAATCCTAAATTACCGATCCACAGAAGTCACATCAAATGTTTTAAAATCCAACTGTAAAATGAAAGTCTTGTGGTTTGCAACTTTTCATCAGTCTGAAAAGTACAAGCTTTAATTAAAGCAAAGTATACTCATACACGTTAATAATGGTGTGGTCAAAATATTTATTGAAAAGAAAAGGTAGAATATTTTAAATGTTGCACCTGCTATTTTATCTTAAAAGCACATTCTTCACACCTAACTGCCAGTGCCATTATCAAGTCTGTTTTATAAATGTACATTTCTTCAAACTAAAAAGTGCATAATTAAAAGTATTATGTTACTGCCATATAGTGATATAAAACATTTTATAATTGCCAATTCATTGTAACTATTATTTATTTAAAAGTGAATTGTAAGAATGCTTTCTGATTAAATGAACCAGAGTTGTTTTTAAACCATTCCCATTAGCTTGTTTCTAATGTAGCATAAGCAATGTCCTTAGGTTTGTTTAGAATAATTTTGCCAGTAGGTGACCAATTCTAACCCTTTTTCCTCTGGTTTAGTCCTTTACCCGTTTTAAAGACGATTTACAAAGGTTTAGTTTTTTGTATGCTAATCTCTGTTAATTAAAATGTTTATAAATTTTATTTTTACCAAAGAGATGCAATTCATTATGACAAAATATTGCAGAATAAACTTTGTTTTATAACATTTGTGACTTTTCTGCCCACATTTTTCATTCAGATGATCAAAGGGGCTTTTCTAAAATAAACAGCATTGCAAACAGAAAGCGCTGTGTTCTCTCTTTGTCTGCAGACCCTGGCTCTGGTCTCGGAGGGTGCTGTATATTCCACCTTCCCATTTAAACTTCTTCCACGAGACTGGACTAGTGTAAAAAGCCCAATGTGTGATTCATGTGGGTTGGTTAAGATGTTTGCAAGCATGTGGAAGTCATCTGTGAAATACCTGTCAGTCCCTAGCAGGATTTGCTTACAGTCACATTCATCCACAGCTGGCCCCTAATGTTTGAAGAGCATCTTATTAAGGCTAAGGTTTCCCCCTTTAACCTGGAACCTAAGGAATGTTTTGACATCTTGGGTATTGTTGAGACACTACTGCATAACTTCTGCCCTCCTGTGCAAAGCACTTGTTTAAACAGAAATAACTTGAATCTTTTGCTGTTGAAACACCTGTGATAATTTGCTGTTCTGTGTCTGTATTGCTGTGGCCAAGTTGCTTGGATGAGACTCAAAGATCAACAGCCTATTTACAGGATAGGTAATTTAAAAAATGAGTCCCTGGATAAAGCAGCATGGGTCTTGTTTGGGTTTTTTTTCAGTGTTTACTTTCTCTAGATAATGATTTATGATGCCTGTTGGTTCTTTATACAGAAGGCCTTATGGAAAGCACACAGGTGGGAATGACCCCTCTTACTAGCAGGAGTAATATTCCCCATCCCATTTTATACCTCAGCTTGCTGCTCCTGGGCCAGCTTTTCTCTCAAATGCACACACATGGCATGTGCCCTTCCAGTGCCTGAGAGGCAGAAGCACCAGAGGAGGAAAAACAAGATGTGACATGAAGTTTAGCTCTATTAAAAGCAGACATTGGTCCCTCTCCTGTATTTTTATTTGTTTAACCCACTGGTGTCACCAGGTTGAGCTTGCTCTGTAGGATCTGATGACAATACAACTTTCTCAGTACCTGAAGTGATAACAGTAGATGTTAACAAAGACTCGTTTTTTTGCCGTATCTAACAAAATTTAAACCACACATTACAGAATATATGTGCACTATTAATATATTTGACTTAGTGTTCATCTTAATAGACTAATAAGAGAACAACTGCTCTAATTAGTTTGGACAAAATAACAGCCATGTATCATATGTTAATGATACCTTTCTAATTGTTATTCACTATATTATGCTGAGAACCTTAAGCTCATTGTTAAATTTCCCAAGAGTGTTTTCCTCTGTTACGACTTCGCTGGAAATTACCCTCTGTATGGAGCCACAACTCTCAAAATAAAGCATTAACTGAAGCGATTATGCACTTACACCAGCTGTATTTTAAGGACAGTTGTTAAAGAAATACCTAATTAGATTTATTTGGAGAAAATGGTTGTCTAAATTTGACAGGGACTATGGTTACTCTTTCACAGGTTTTGAGGTTACAGCTACCTGTAAGTGTTCTTATTTTGAGTATTCTGAGTGGATACATGTAGCATAGAGATAATTACGTAGTAGTCCAGCAATGCTGTTACTGTGAACTTTCCCAGCATATTTAGCCATAAATATCTTCCCTGTTTTTACCCATGAGGGTTGTTCTCACATCTGGGAAGGCAAAGCAATATCACCTCTGCTTGAATTTTCGGTCTTCAGATTGGTTGGGGGTTTTTTTTCTTCCCTTTCCTCCAGAAGACTTCCCCTGAAATCTGCCCGCTCTCACCGTTGTAAACTACTTAGGGCTGACATAAAATTACTACCTACCCTCTGCCAGGGTTCGTTTAAACAGCTCTTCGTTAAACAGCAGCATGTTTATTTTCCTATTGCATCAGTACAAAAGCAATCATTTCCCTCCTTAGACTCTTGACTTGTTAAACAAACCAGAATTATTTGTTTTCCGTTTGGAAGACACGATCTTCATTCCTCTTAACCACTTTTCTGTACCTCAGCTCCAGACTGAAGTCAGCCTGCTGGCACGTGCGTGAGAAGAGTGAAAACCACTCTTCTGGAGTGTTTTTCTTTGAAACTTGGCCTTACTATTTCCCTGCCTTTTCAGCACCAAGCCTGCATGGCCTTCACCTGGTCACATGCAGTTGACTAATCCTATTACCAACTAATATGTCTCTATCTTTGTTCTCCTCCATCACTGCCAAATGGTGAGGCCCTAGTCAGCAGGAAATTTGGTAGTTCATGACCTGAAAGTCGATTTAATGAGATCTGTCACGATCTTTGTGATCCCTCCCTGTGATCCCTCCCGGGGACTTTCCTGCTCACCAGGAGCAACTTTTTTGCACAGTCTGCCCAAAATAAAGAAAGAAGGACCTGTCTGTGCTCTTTCAATGTTCAGAGAAGGACATCCAGTTTCCTAAATCTAGGTATGTCTACCCGAGTGTTGCTTTTATGCTGGTTTCCACAATCTCCATTTCCTTCATACCTTGACTCTCCAGGCCCTAATGGGCAGTGTACTAGGTTGGACTGAATACCCGATTTCTGTATCCATTCTAGAGGTGCTGATAGCAGTTAAAAATTTGGATATTCTCATACCTAGAAATAAATGCAGGTTGGTTCTTAGCAGACCAACTTCAGATGCTCTGATGGGCTTATGTGCTTTAGAGTTGCCAGGCAGGTGTTCAGAAAAATCTCTGTAGGTGCCTGTACCAACCTTAACATAGCAGCGCTTTGAAAAACAGATCTATGTGCCTCAAAGGCTTTTTTAAAAAATTTAATTAACTTGGCATCTTGGTTCCTGACTAAAATCCAGTAGGTTCCCAGTTGTTAAAAGTGCTAAAATTAGCTCAGTGAACGGAATTTTTGGTTATTTTCAGTAAGGGTACATTTTATTCTCTCTGACTGGCTTTGTGCATATTTTCTGAACTGCTGGTGAAGGTTTCCATGCTCTGAATACAGTCAGGCCTCCACAAATAGCAGGCATTTTGCTTTTCTTCTGGCTCTGAGTAATTTAAAAGATGAAAACTCCACCTGTTGAGTTTGGCTGTGATGTGCTGGCCGACACGTCCCACTGTTCCGCGCAGGCTCTTCCGTGGGTCAGATGAGGTGTGGCCAGAGCTGAGCTGTTCCAAAAGAGAAGATGTTTCCTTAAATCTCTGGTATTAACTCGAGTGCAATCGTGTTGGCTGCTACCTTAATATATGATGTCACCTTGCCCCAATCACAGCCCATTTTCTGTGAGCGTGATGTGAACTCCCCAGAGAAGCATCCTCTGAGTGACAGCAGCATCCCGTGCGGCCGTTGCTAAGCGACAAGATTCGGCTTTCAGCAGGATCTAATTTTAAAGTATTTAACCCTAGATCTGTCAAGGTTCATTATTTCCAGTGTGCTGGTTAATCCCTACTTGTTGGTGCCCAACTTCACAAATACCCTGCTCCTCGTAGCGGTGCTGTTTTATTTATCACAGATAACGTCTCAGAAAGAGGAGAAGCAAAAACGCCCCAGGTAGAGCTCGATACCAAATCTCATTTTAGCTCTGATACATACACAGAAATGTGGGACACAATTAGAGGTGAAAATCCTGCATTGCTGTTCTGGGAATCTTCCTTTCTTTGCTGGCTTGTGCAAGTGGTTCACCCCTGCTTTCCTTCTAAGGAATGCTGGGTTTCAAGGGAATGAATGCTGGTGGATGGGAAGCTGGCAGTAGCAATTAAGCTTCAGTTTTGAAAAATATTATGTGTTCTCTTGTTTCTTGCTGAATTTTGTCTAGGTTAAGGAGCTTGTCATCTTATTCTACAGGCAATGGAAAAAAATGATGTGATTTTGAAGTTTAAGGGGGTTTTAATACCAGAAAACTTTAATTCTTTTAAATCATTACATTTACAGATAATGATGAAGTTCTACAGAGGATTTTTTTGTGTGTGTTTTGGGGGGGTTGTTTGGTGTGGCCTTTTTTAAAAATTTTGTTTCTTTCTAAAATGTGGCGGCCTGGAATGCTACTCAGGTATTTTACTAAAATAAAAGAAAATATTTCTGACCAGCTGTGTCACTCTTTGATTAATGACTACATGTCCCTGTAAGTGCACTCAAGTTCACTGCTACCTTCTTAATGGGCTATCTCAGTTGAGCTAATGCTGCTGTGACTGGTCAATATCATAACAACAACAACAAAAAAAAGAAAAAACACTGAGAACATCACAACCCCTTCCTCCTCCCAAATGCAGTAAAATTTTTTAAAAATAGATTATTCATATTTTTAAAAATGCTAATAGAGTTCATTTCAGCCTCATAATTCCACCTAGGATTCTTCCTCCTTCCCTTGCTAGGGTTTAAAACTGACAACACGTTGCTCCTCATGCTCTCTCCTTCCCAGCAAAGACAAACCTGTCCCTGCCAAGGCACTTTTTTCAGCAGTTGATTTGATTGGGATACTGTCCTGCTGCTTTTCAATCCTCCTGAAGTATCCCTTCTTCCACTGCTCCAAGTTCCCATTCCCATCGCTGGTATCTTTGAAGGCAGCACAAACCTGGGAGTACTTGCAAAGTGTGTTCAAATTATTTCAATGTAACACTTCAATGAAAGACACATCCTAGAAAACGTAAACCTAAAAATGCAAACCTAAAAATGGAAACCTAAAAATCCGAACGGTTGGAGTCAAATGTAAAGGCTTTTAATAATTGTAACTTTTCAGCTGTTACTTAGTTCTGCTGTTTTATGGTGAATCAGTGAGGATTTGCTGTGGAGGGACAGCAGTTCCTGCTGTTGCACCCAGGGCTGGTATGTATTGTACCCACGTGGAACGTGAGCTGCAAAGTTCAACTCTGACTTATCACAGGCAGCTGCCTGCTCAGTTTTTCCATCTTCTCGTCCTCAGCAATTTCTTTCTGTACAAAGGCACCGCTCCCCTGGCCACGCACACACCCTATAGATGACTCAAGCTATTTAACCTATGGGCTGGGAAGGGACATGAGAGAGAGAGAGAGGGACTTGTTCTCATTTCTATTTTTAAATGCTATGGAAACACTGAAATTATGATAATGAATAGAATAATAATTAAACTGTTCTGTGAGGCACATACCTGTACATACATACACTTTTTTTTACTACTACTTGTTGTTTTTTTTTAATCAGAACAATCAGTTTTGACGAGGTGAAAGGTTATTCATAACGAGCAGTTTGTTACAGTCACCATGAGAAATAACGAGCACGCATTGTGAGCACACATCCTGCTGTTCAGACTTGCCGTTGCTACGATAACAGAAACAAAACACCAGTTTTGGGTGTTCGCAGCTTCCGAGGATGTGGTTTATGTGCTGCTTGTGATAGTCTGATGACTGAAGATGGCTCCCTTCCAATCATTTTTGAATTTTTTCTGTCTCTTAGAAACCCTTTTGTTGTGAGTACTTGTGAGGGCATAAGTGATGACAATGAAGTTTATTTTCCCAAAGCACAGAAAACATCCCGGATAATCTGAAATATGTTCTTTGTTTATTTCTTTATCTGCACCTATTTATGGGGCTTGTGAGTACAAGTTCTGACTAAACAGAGGGGAAGACACGGTTTGAGCAGGGAAGGGAGGACAAATGAGCATGAAAATAGGACATTTTGAAACAATCACAGTGATTCTTAAATAAATTAGCTGTCTTGAGACAGCATCTAGAATTCAAGACCCATTGTTGAGCTGCTGAGCACAGGCACATGGGAAGGACCGCCTCTGTTACACTGTCTACCCTTTGCTATCTGTTCTCCCCCATGCAAACAAAAATGCCATGAGTGTTGGGAGGGATTCCTTTGCTCCACACGTCATGTTTGAGCTTGCATTAAGCTCTGCTGCCATAACCTGTACTTATATCCCCGTGGGTGTGTTTGCAGGAGGCAGTATTTTGGGGGTCCTGTGGCAACCACCCCACGCTGCTTGGCATTCCACTCCCATGAGCTCTCTCGCTCCAAACTTCTGACAAGAGCACCAGTCTCTTGCAATTACTGAGTCAGTGCTGTGGAAGCCTCACGACACCACGCTGCAGTGACGTGTCTCTGGGCTGCAGTGCTGGGACAACCTTGCTCTCCAGGGAGAGGTGACAATTAAGGATGTGCTTGCGAGGAAACAGAACAATAAAGACATTTTTTCACTGCTGATGTTTGGGGAAGTAGCACTGCAGCTGCCATGGCAAATCACAAGGATGAATCTGAGAATTTCCTGTGAGAGAGTTAGAAAACCCCCAACCAACAAACAAGCTAACTTTTGTCACCTGTGTTTTTGGGGAAATTTGCTGAAGCTGTTTGCCAAGTACCACCATGGGACACTGATAAATGACAACATTGCATGTTCCTAACATTATAGGGACCCTGGGATCCATGAGAAACTGGGCAAGAGACAGCGCCACTTTAAAACACAAGAGGCTGGCCTGATGCTTAAGTACACTGAAATAGGGCTGTTCCGATAAGCCTAAGAATCCTGCAGCCAGCTCTCAGCCATAAAGCAGTAAAAGCATCCAGCTTTTATTTGCTCCTTACACTTGTTTCAAGCAACTGGCATTGCCTCCTATGATAAATGCCCTATATGAGGTACACTTGGGTCTTGCCACTCTGGATGCATGCAGGGGAATGAATTCTGCGCTCTTCCACTCTGAGTGCTTGCTGCCCCGTCAGGAACACTGCTATTGTCAGTGGGGAAGCAATTCATTCTGCCACAACTAGGCCCTGTAATTCCCTGAGCTCCGCTTCCCAGCTTTCAGCTGGGAAACCTCTCTGGCCAGCATTCACTGCACCAGAGAGAAGGGGAAAACTTTATCACAAAAGCACCTCTGAAGGCAGCGCAAACCTGGGAGTGCTTGCAAAGTGTGTTCAAAGTATTTCAATGTAAGTTTTTGATGAAAGACACATCCTAGAAAATGCAAACCTAAAAATACAGGTTGAGGTCCAAATGTAAAGGCTTTTAATAATTTTACTGTACAAAATTTACTGCACTGACAAATAAGGATATACCATGGAAAGCATGCTGCTTTTAACCCTGATGTGCAGCAACTGCAAACCTCATTTGCTTTTCTAGAAACTTCTGTAGGTGATGCAAAATGGAGTGGAAGGAGACGTGTATCTGTTCTAATTGTTAAAAACTAGAGCTTCCTTATTTCTTATTCCAGGATTGCTCTTTAAGCTCTTCTGGTCAAGCGGAACAGCAGCAAGATCATTTGGATGAATGATGACAGTGTATGTTTTGCCTATTTCCCCTTCTATACTTCCTAAAAATGCACCGTGCTGTTGTTGGCAATATGGATCAGCAACATGTCCTCCAACATTAAGACTTCCCATGGAGATACAAACATATTTACTAATCCGGCCCCCATGTCACATTTAGGGCTTGCCAACTCCACTACTGTGATAAGCAAAAGAATAGCATACACAGACACACCATCAAAGCCTCAAGACTAAGAAAAAAATTAGCTTCCATCACAGGCACCTTCTATCCACTCCTACTTAAGGGGAACAAAGACAAAAGGAGGTAACAAAATGATGATTTATCACCTTTAGCACTACCCACTACTGAGGAACAGCTATGGAGACACTGTGCTGAAATCAAGTTGAGAAAAATGATACCATGGAAACTGAAAAAAAAGTAATAATTTGCTGCTACATCTCTGTACTAGACCAGGAAGCCCTTAACCTGCAAATCGCCAGATGCTCAGCATATACTGGTGAAGTCTTATCACAATTTTGTCTTATTACTCTTTTCCTTACACATATGTTTCCAGTCATATTGAAAAACAAAATTCTGCATTGGCTGAGTACCTGGCCAGACCAAATACACCTTTTAAGATGTTCTCAGTTTCTGCTTGAAGTGTGCTGATGGTATATACATGTGTAAATGTTTGCCCAATCTGAGGATAAAGAAGGAAATAGGAGGTGAGCAGCAGAGCCTCAGCAGTCTCTAAAGGATGGCTGAATGCTGGAGAAGCTCAAAGGTGGCTCTGAAACAGACACCTGCATGCTGGAGAGACGGGAGCAGAGAAGGGATCCCCAGGGAAACACTGGGTGCAGATACCCAGAATCACAGAGTTGTCAGGGTTGGAAGGGACCTCTGGAGATCACCCAGTCCAACCCCGTGCCAAGGCAGGGTCACCTGGAGCAGGTGACACAGGAGCGTGCTCAGGTGGGGTTTGAATGTCACCAGGGAGGGGGACTCCACAACCTCCCTGGGCAGCTGTGCCAGTGCTCGGCCACCCTCAGTGTAAAACTCTTCCTCATGCTGAGGTGGAACTTCTTGTGGTTAATTCACAGACATTGCTCCTTGTCCTGTCGTGGGGCACCACTGAGAACAGTCCGGCACCATCTCCTTGGCACCTGCCTTCGAGATATTTATATGCATTAAGGAGATCCCCTCTCAGTGATGCCCGAGACTCTGGAATTCGAGTTTCTGCTTGACAGGGCATTGCACGAACCGGGATGTACCCGCGTTTTCCTTCATTAGGCTATAATGGATATACTCAGAATCTCCTTCAGTTAGGATATGAAGGCTGGAGGCTGTAGGGAGATCCAAGTGCTGGCACTGACACCCACTGAGAGCTATGGGAAGTGACTGAACCGCCTTTTGTTTCATTGAGTCCCCTGTGGGCCCGCAAATAACCGCGGCTGCCTCAGTTTCTGTGCGTGTCGCGCGTCCCGGGGCTCCCCCTGCCGACAGCACTTCCCGGGCGGGGAGCCGCGGGGCCGGACGGGGCAGGGTGCCCAGGCAGGGATGGCGCCGGGCCACCGAAGCATCGCCCGCTGCTTTTCCCATCGCGATCGTCGCGATGTGGGCCCCCGGCCCCGCTCGCGGGAGAAGCTTTTTGGGCGGGGCGGCGCCCCGTAGCCCGGAGACCGCGCGCTGCCGCTCAGCCGTCACCATGGCAACAACCGGCGACGGCGAGCGCCTCGGCGGTGTCACGTGACACGGTCCTCAGCAGCCCCGCCTCCCTCCCGCCGCCATCTTGGAAGTTGCGTCAAGATGGTGGCGCCGGCGGCTAAGAGCTCCGCCCCCCCGCCTCACGGACGGCGCCGTTACGTCATCGCGTTCCCGCCGCCCTGAACCCGGAAGTGCGTCTTCCCACTCGCGGGCGTGCGGGGCCGGCAGGAGCGCCCGAGCCAAGCCGAGTCCAGCCGAGCCCGGCCGAGCGGAGCCGAGCCCGGCCGAGCAGAGCCGAGCCGAGCCCAGCCGAGCCGGCGGGGCGGAGATGGCGGCGGCCGCGGCGGAGCTGCAGGGGAAGTACCAGAAGCTGGCCCAGGAGTACTCCAAGGTACCGGGCACCAGCGCCCGTCCCCGCTGCCGCCCCCCGCGGGGCCCGCAGCCCTCGGCGCCGCTCGGCGCTGCAGCGCTGGTTTCCGCGGCGGCGCCCAGTGCCGGGGGCCCAGGGGTGCCTCCTCCGGAGGATGAGGCGGAGGCAGACTCGAGGGGGCACGGGAGGTGCGGGTTTGCAGGTGCCGAGGGAGCGCGGCGAGGGGCAGAATGGCTTCGTCTGCAAGACATCCTGGAATACAAACAGTGGGCTCAGCTGTGCCAGGGAAGTGAAACTGGCCGTGTTTTCCCTTGTTCTCCACTTCCCAGTCGGGCACGAGACTTGGTTTTATCCGCTTGGGTGTGAACATTTGCCGAGGTCTTGGTCGTGCATCTCACCCGTGTGAGCTCTCTCTGGCCGGTGGCTGTGGGAGCTCGGCGGTGTCAGTGGTGCTTGCAGTGCCTTGGAAGTGAGCAGAACGCTTGCTTCCACACTTGCCTCTTGTCTGTCCCCCTTCTTCTGCCCTAGGCGACTTTGCATCCTGTTTCTGGCGCTGCTTGACACAAGGTTTGCAAAGATGTGTATCCCACAGTGGAGAAAGCCTTTCCTTTCCAAGGTGCCTGAGATGACTTCTAAACTAGTGGAGCTTTGCTTAATACAGAGCTCTTCATTCTTTCTTCTTCACTAAAAGGAAGAGGAGACTGCTGGTCTTGAATGGCACAGTCCTTCAACAGCCTTGGGGAAGAAAGGCAGCACTCGGGTTTTGTGTAGCCCAGCACTGGTGACTGGCACAAGGCACTTGTGTGTATTTGACACTTTCCCCAGCTTACAGAACCATGTGTCTTTAAATACTATTCTCCTTTGAACTGCTATAAAAACTCCATGTGTAGAATCTAAATTGTTCACAGATAGATATCCTTTTTATGCTTCCACAAAATAATTTTAAGAAAATTTAACTTACTTTGCAGCTTTGTAAGTCACAGAGTTCATATGTCTTGTTTTATACAGAGGCTCTGTTATTCCTTGGAGATCAATAGTGGCTGAGGATAAGATAATGGAGGAATTTTGGTGCTTGATTCCTGAGTGAGCATTTGAAATGTGGACTTCTGACTATAGCTTTCAATAGGTCCAGCGGCTGGATCCTCTTTCTTTTAGCATCATGGTGTCCCAAAACTTTCTTTGAGCTTCATCATGCACTTCTCAGCCTGTAGCATTTCCCTTATCTTTTGTGGGAGCTACTTTTTTCATCTCATCCCATTTCTTGTGCAGTGCAGTTCCTTGTGGGACTCCCCTTTGCAGAACCCTCTCCTCTTCGTGTAGAGGTTCAGCTGGCTGCTTGTTGTGTGCAGGTGGAAATGGAGAGTAGCCCTGGAGCAGCCTGTTCACTTAATGGTGCTGTGAAAGCCACGGACAGAGGTGGACAAGAGTTTGACAGACTCAAGCAGTGCTGGGGGAAGTCCCTGCCAAAGGATTGCTTTTCTCCTCGGTTCACAGAGCAGTCTGGAAGAAGGATGAGGTGAAGAAGAGACTCTGAAAACACACAAGCTGCAGCTTCTGGCTCTCCCATGAAGGAATAGTCTAAAGGCTCTTGCAGCTTGTGGCAGCCTGTGTGGGGCACACTTCAGCTGGGGTCTCTGGGGGCAGCAGGACTGAACTGCTTCATTCTCTGCACCTGACATGTTCCTGCAGTAGTACCTGTGGCACAAAGACAGGCGTGGAAAACTACTGCACTGCTTTTTCTTGCTGGGGAAACCCCGTGCTTGGAAGTTTTTCCGTGGTGCACTTCTAAGTTTCTTGTCTTGCCTTTGTGATGCCTGAGCAGCACAGTGGGAATACTGCAGGGAAAGCAGCTGTGCTTAGCAGCACTTAGCAGCTGACTTCTGACCTTTCAAATACACTCAGGCATCACACTGAAACAATGGGCCATTGCTGTTTTACACTGAATCTTGCCTTTTATGCACCTGCCAGAGGTATTCCCAAATACTGTACAAACCCTTTTAATTTATATCTGCAACAGCTGGACCTACACATGTCAAATGAATACAAACTGCCTTTGAAGAAACCAGGATTCAAGCAATTTTCAAGGAATGGGAAGATGGGACTGTCGGTATCCTCATTGCTGCAGGGTAGAGGTACTCTGTGAAGTGACTGAGAGATAGACTTCTTGAGTATCACTTTTCACTGCAGTGATTTTAGCTCAGATTTTGTGTACTGTGTAAGTAAGGCTTAGAGGGCTTTTCCTTGTATGCTTTTTATGCCTTGTTTTGTCAATCTGTTTTCTCTGGATCATGTGCTGCCACTGGTAATAAGTAATTTTGCATTAAACTCCTCTTGAACTGATACAGATTTTGGCTTTGTGAGTCCTGCTTGTGTTCCAGAACAATTTATAAACAGTTTTGGGGAGAGTAGGGGAGAGACACTGAGTATGATCAAGAACTTCGTTAGTCAAGGAAGAGGTTGCAACTTTTCCATGTTTGGTCCTAGCTCTTCTAATCTTAACTGTATTTAAGTAACTGGTCTCTGAAGGCATTTATTGAGTAAGAATTCGGCTCTATTTGACCAAAATGCTCAGGTGGTAAACTTCTTGTTTCTTGGCAAGTCAGGATATGAAATGGGTACTTTTTTTCAACCTGATACCACTGCTATCTACCTGAAGAGAATACTTGAAAAAGCATTCATGCCTGGTACTGTCCTGAGAGAATGTGATGCTTTCTGCACTTTCTCATGAATGGCTTTTATTTATTCCCTTGTCTTGTGTAGTTACTGGCATCTCTTATTTTTCAGCTTCGCGCTCAGAACCAAGTCCTGAAAAAAGGAGTTGTAGATGAGCAAGCAAACTCTGCTTCGCTGAAGGTAATCTCTAAAAACTGCTCATGTGAGGTGTACTAAGCTGTGACAAAATAAGTAAACAGGGGTACTTTTTACTAAGAAGTAATGTCAATAAAAGAATGAAGAAGGAACTTGATTTTAGTAAAGGAGTTTCTGTTTTGGAGGTAGCCTGTTGTTCTCTGTAAGTGCTGCCTTTGTAAAAGGGGAAGGTTACTTCTTGACGATTATCTTACGGAGTGAAATAGCTACTTGAGTGTGATCTGTGGGCTGCTTAAGGAAGTGAAATCTGTTTTTTAGTTTAAAAATTACACTTTTTTGCATTTCAGTGTTTAAAAAGTGAAGCAATTTGCTAATTTTTTCTTGTTTTTAATGTGATACTACTTATCCAAAGCATGTGTAAAAATAAGTGTGAATATTTTAAAATTAATTGGTTTTTGTCATTCAGGAGCAACTGAAAATGAAGGATCAATCACTGAGAAAACTGCAACAAGAAATGGACAGCTTGACCTTCCGAAATCAGCAGCTTGCCAAGCGGGTGGAGCTACTTCAGGATGAACTTGCATTAAGTGAAGCTCGGGGCAAAAAGAACAAGGTACGTGCTGAAGGCAAAAAAACTTGCTTAGCAGATGTCTGTTCCTCACCTGTCAAAGCCTTATCCTGATTTTTAGCAGTAGGTATTTTGTGTCAAGGGTTGAGCTGAATGTTCTTGTCAGAACTTGTGTTATTACCTGATGTTAGTGAAAATACCCTTAAAACAGGTATTGATATGTATAAAACATGCTGTGCAATTCTCTACTCTTCCAGAGCTGTCAGCTGGCTGATGCTGAATTGCTGTCTTCCTTTTTGGATATTTATTAAGTGTTCAAACAACTGAGAAATATGTCGGAGCTCTGTGATTAGTCAGCTGCTATGCAGGAAGCTGATCACCCCTCATTTCCCATCCCCATCTCTTTGCTTTGGAATTTTGATGTTGGTAGTTAACTCTTCGGCCTGTGATCATAGCTTTTCTATGTGAATCTTGTCAAATGCTTTGAAATCTAAATTTTTAGCTTGTATTCTTTATGTTATTTCAAAATGACAGAATAATTTCAGTACTATGATCTTTCTCTGTCAAAATGCTTTTTGATTAAACCTAGTGATATCATATTCTAAGACCAGCTGTGCCTTCTGTAGATAACCTCACAATTCCAGGGGGGATGTGCTTGGACTTAAGTAATTCTCTAGCATCTCTTGCTACTTTCCTCATGAGGAAAACTCTTTTAATTACTGCTGTCTTTTCTTTTTGGTTAGCTCTCAGTGTGCTGTAATTATCAAGACATTAAAGAAATCATTTAATTGATTAGTAATATGATCATCTTCCTTACTTTCCCCCTAAACTCCTGTCCTTTTTTCTGCTGTTCAATTCTTTAACAAGCATAATACTTTTGACAACTTTATTTATGCACCACAACAGATTGTTCTTCCAAATGCAGTTTCACCCTTCTGTTCTTTTATTTCATATTGTGTAAGTTACTGTTTTGCTAGCCGTGTTTCCAAATTGAGGGATGTCAGCCTGCCTTTAGTAACTTTGCAAACCGCTGCCACTGCATTTCTTTCCTGTTGCTGTGTCAAAATGCAGAGCTTTAGTTCCCTGATCTGTGTCAGAGTGCAATCCTTTTAGAAGGAGCAGAACATGTTCCCGTATCTCAGGTGGAGTTCATAGGCTGGCATCAAATACAGGGGTGACTTAGCTGCCTTACCTGTCCCAAGTGCTCGAAGTTTGGTGTTGAGTTTAAATGCACAGTCTCCCCTGTGTTTGGTGATGATAATACCTTTCTTCAGCAGTGTGGTGTATGGGGTTCCACTGGTGGTCTGAGTCTTTTGGATTAAACGGGTGAAAAATGAGGAAACAGCAGATGGATATCTGTAGAAAGACCCTGTGCTTCCCATGGCACCTTGTGCTGTAGCCTGCTGAGAGCAGCCTGGCTTACACCTGGACACTTGCTGGGAACAGATATGCCTTGCACACAGCTACCAAACCAACTGAGCCTGTGTGTGGAGGGTTTTGGTATCATGCAGGATTCCAGTGAACTCAGGTGGGCTGCTGCCCATCCAAGTGATTCCCTGTGTGTGTGAATGGGACACCTGCGTGGAGGCTTCCCCGAGTCAGTGTTGTACCACTGTAGGGTAACAAGGCTGTGAAGGGAAAGTGTGCTGCCTTGAGGCTGGTGCTGTGTGCAATATTCACAGCTTTTGATGTATCAGTCAGTGTCAGCAGGACATCTGCTCACGTGCTCCTTTTGGGAATTACCTATAGGAACTGCTCTCACAAACCTGGGACTTTGGACGTAATGAGTGCATTTTGTTTCTTTTAGAAAAGTGTAGAATCCTCATCTCAGTTGAGTCAAGAACAGAAAAGTGTCTTCAATGAAGATCTTCAGAAGAAAATAGAAGAAAATGAGCGACTACATATACTTGTGAGTGAAATTTTGTTTAGCCTTTGTTTTTGGTTCAGGAAACTGGTGACACAAACAAATATATGGAAAGTAAAGTGCTATCTGAAAACCTGGTGGGTTTAGAAGCTTAGTTGTATGCAAAGCAGTAGATTAGATCAGATAGTTTGTTTATAAAGATATTCACAAGGCAAATAAAGGCAAATAAAGTATTTTGACTTTGGGTTCTTAAGACAGTCTGTGGACTCACATAATATGTGTTTTCTCATTTAGATTTTTAACTTTTCGTGACAGCTGCCCTACGGAAGATAGCCTGGTAGTGAATGGAAATTTCTTACATTAACTGTTTCAGAATTGCTTTAAAGTTTAAAATATTTTCTGCAGGTTGCTATAATTAAGTCAGGAATTACTTTACCAGAGTGGAATACATTTCCCTTTAGAAAACCTGAGAAAAACCTTGTGGCTCAAGTTCAGTTTTTTGTGTGTCTGCTATTGGTCAGCAATATATTTGAAGAATGCTTAGTACTACAAAACTTTGTTTTTATTAAAGTACTTTGTTCCTGAATCTTTTCTCTGTAAATAAAATAAAATTTCTATTCGTCTGAGAACTAGTAATTGCTGTTAACCTGGTCTGGCTAATGAAATTGGACTAACTTATAGGACTGGATTCAGTAGGAAAATGAAGCTTTTTAAAAAGAGCTTTGCTTTTCTCCCTTTAGTTTTTTGAAGCAGATGAGCAGCACAAACGTTTAGAAGCAGAGCTGAGGAGTAGACTGGAGGTTTTGGAAACTGATGCTGCCCAGCACCAAGCTGTGGTGGACAGCTTAACGAAGAAATACACTGAGACCATAGAAAAGCTGCAGAATGATAAAGCCAAATTAGAAGTAAGGAGTTTTTCCTCTTGCTTGCAAGTTTGAAAAGTTTTGAAATGCAATGTCTTGCTGTGTCAGCACTTACATTGTGAGATTATCTTCTTGCATAAAGATCAAGTCTCAGACACTAGAAAGAGAAGCTAAGGACTGTAGACTTCGAACTGAAGAGTGGTAAGTGTCTTTATTTCATATAATGAAAATTTCATTGATGTAAAGAAATATAACTGCTGCAAAACATTAACTGGATTATTTTTTAAGAATAATACCTTTTGTAAAAGGGGTTTCAAAAAAAAAGACTGATAAAACTCCAATTATATTATCATGAAGGCAAGTCTGACCAGCACAGGTCAAACCTGCTTTTCCTTTGCTGGGTATGGAACTAGACAATTGCACAATTTCTGCTTTCAGTAAGAGCAGTTTTGTCTCCAAGCTTTTTAAATAGCAGTGATGTTGATGAAAGCTTGAAGAATTTATTTGTAATGGAAAACTATATAAGGTAAAAAGCCTTTACGAAACAAAGATATGTGACTTTGTTAAAACTGCTTCTAAGAACAACGTTTGAGTAACATATGCTGAGAAAACTGACTGAAAAGAGTTTAAAAAAATCTCCCTCCATTGCAAAAGCTTCTTGAACAACTGTTTTTACTGCAGGTATAATGTTCTCAGCTACAATGTTTGAAAGTTTTTATCAGAGAATTATATTGTTAGTTTTGGAATATTTTTATTATCTTGAAGACAAGCTGTAGAAAGTGGGAAATTAAGGACTGTGGGCTAAATCAAATTAGGGTGCATTTCTTTGAAGTTCATTGAGCTGCATTTCTTTGGAAGATATATATGCAGTATAGATCTTTAATATAATGAATAAGATGTGTAGTGAATGATCAGATGCAAAGTTCCTTCTTTCACATGGTAACCCTGAAGTGTGTATTTTAATTATGTTGATGGATGTGAAGATACTTGAATGTAATAACTCCTCTAATACAGGTCAGGGTTTCACCAAAAATGACTCCCAAAAGAGGATGAAAGCTGTGTTTTGCTGCTGTTTGCTTTATTTGGTGGTACTTGAAAACCAGTAGTCTTAATCTGCTACTGTTCAGTTCAGGCCTTGTGTATCATGTTCTATGATCACCGGGTAATTGATGTCATTGTAAAAACTTGTCCCTCGTATTTTAAGTTATACTATGTTAAGTTTTTAAAAGTAATAAAGCCTGACACTTCGTTTTAAACACTGAAATCACCGTCTGTTGAACACATGGCAGGATGTGTCTCTGAGAATACTGCCCTTCTGTTTTCGCTGCTTTGTCAGGGGCAGGGATCCATTTGCCTCTAACACCCACACTTTACTCAGAAAAGCCAGGGGATATGAGACTTGACAGCCTGCATGTTTTGAAAATTAAAGGACAGAATGTAAGGCAAAACATGTCAAACTACTTGTTTGTCATTCCTGTACGGTATGAAAAGGAAATATCAGTACATTTGCAGTTTGTCTTGGAGTTCATTTTCTGTTGTGCTCAGTGCTACTGCAGTACCTGCTGTACAGTTTCTATGCAGTTTTGGAGCTGCTCTCCAAGAAAAATATTTGTTAATGTGCATGAGCTACTTATTGGCCAGTTTCTTCATATCTCCCTTGTCTATTTTGAATTATTTTGCCTTGTTAGACCACATAAGTTTCTGTGTATCAAATGTTGTAATAAAGGAAAAAAACCTGTCGCTTTGACACCTTCCCCCCCTGCCCTCCACTATATGTGCAGAAGTTCTAGATGTCAAACGGGAAGCAAAACAGTGAAGAATTTGAGGGCCTAAGTTGGGTAAGGTGTGGAATTTGGTCTGAATCAATAATGGAGTGTTCTTTGTTGACATATGAATATAATGCTGCAATATATTACTCTTCATCTTGGGAGTCTATTCTAATCATATTAGTAATCTTAATTACTTAGACTTACATGTATATACACAATCAAATGCAAGCAAAGAAAATTTAGAGAAAAGTCACTTGAGAATGCATCAGGAACATAATTGTCAAGTCTTGTCAGAATAGGCAGTATCATAGCAGTGTTTAAATAGAGTTTTGAAAAGCCTTTGAGGTATTTCAAATAGTGATGTGACATAGTTAACTGAATTATTGACAACTCATTACCTGCTTGTTGGAATACTGCACTGGATGCATAGTAACTAATTTGAAGGCCCTTTTACATTCCCATCTAAATTCTAGTAGAAAAGAATGCCTTCATATAGCTTATATAATCGTTGCACAGTAGGAAAATAAGGTGAATTTTACCTCTGAAGTAAATGGAGCTTCTCAAGAATGAAATTTAGGATTTACAAGTTTATGGTAACTTTTACTGCTTTTCTTAGGGATTAGGATTCAATGTTGTGTTAAATATGACATAAAGGAGGACAAACGATTCCTACTGTATTATTTCTATCTAACATCTAGAAGGAGATAGATACCTTTACACTCAAGGGATGCTTATAGTGAGATATGGTGTTGATGATACAGGTGAAATTTTAAAGGTTTACAATGTGTGTGTGTGTGTGGTTTTCGTTTGTCTCTTTGTTATTTAGCCAGCAACAGCTAAAGAATCTTCAAGCAGCTTTGGGCAGTAGACTGGAAGAATCTCTATGCATAATTAATGAAAAAGTACCTTTTAATGACACAAGTACGTATTGCCTTGGTCTGGGTATCTTGTTTGATTTTTTGGGTATCCATCTGGAGGGAGTACTCCTTGTGAATTAAAATGTGTTAGCTGTAAGAAATGTTGGACATCTGAACAGACACTTGGAGGTAACTGTAGTAAGTATTCCTCATACTTGTCATGGTCTCCTTCAGTAATTCTAAAGTATCAAGTTTTTATATATATAATGAAAATTGAAGCTTTTGAAGGCTTTTGAGTGATTTGCCACTTGTCTTGCTTAGTGTTGACAGAATATTGTAAGCGATGAAGGAAAACTGTCAGTTTAATGTTTGCTCCATAAAGATTGGTTACTCATCTCGTAGAGTATTGTTTTTGACAGGGTGTATTCAAGACTTGCAGTAATTTAAGATGGGGCTGAACTGGTGGCTGCAGAGACATTGCATCAATAATGGTCTGCACTTAGTACTAATGGGAAATTTGTCACGTTTCTCACTGATGAGAAAACACACTGCGTAGTTCTTACCAGAAGGGAAAAAAGCCCTTTGAACCTGGGGACTTTTACCTGAAGCAATGTTTTTCTACTTCCTTTCCAACTGCTACTAGATCAGCTGAAGTGCAGAGGATCCCCTGGAGTTAGGAGTGCTCAGCCTTTGCATGGCTTTGGTACGAGCATGGGTTAGTATGTGCTGGGTTAGTGCTGTGCACTGTGTGCTTTTCTAGGTAGCTGAACACAAGGGTGGGCAGGCACTGCCTGGACTCTTCTGGACCCTTCAAGACTAGGAGGACCTGGAATAGTGAAAAAGCTGGAAGTAGTGAAGAAGGAGCAGAGAAGTGAAAACAGGCTTTTGAATTTCTTGTTTATTTCATTGGTAGCTTTTACATTTTTCATGCCATTTAAAACCTGATGACAATGTTTTAAATAGCCTCAGGTTCCCTAAAAGCTGATCTGGCAGGTGCTGCAGGGGTGAGTGTTCCAAGTTCTCCACTGGTTTGGCAGTCCAGTGAGTCTTGCCTTGGGAACACCAGGTCATCATCTCTTTAGGAAATGTTGCCTCCCATACAGCACATCCAGCTTAGGCATTGGTGCCTTGAATTGGTATCCTTTTCACTTCTCTCCTCTGACTTTGCCTGGCGTCTGCTGCCTATTTCTACTTCTCTGGCTTCTTTAGCTCATATTTTTTTTATAGGTGGTTATCATTGTAGCAAGAACTTCGCTAAAATAATTTATCTGCTCACTCAGCTGCCACTGCATAATGCTTTTGCTTGTGTAGTAGAAAACACTGCAAATAGAGAACATCTCTTCCGTGGTAGATCAGTGAAAGTCAGGAGATGTTTGTTGGCTGTGGATTCCAGCTGTCTTCCTACAGACTCTTTAGCTGGCTTCAAGTGTAACTAGCAGCTAATTTCAGTAACAATCAAATGACTTCCTGACTGCTAAGCATGATTTCCAGAGCAGAAGAAGTTTTCTGAAGCATTTAGTTAGAAGTAGGATTCAGTAATTTTGGACAGGTTTTTTTTCCGCTAAATGTAACTAGCTCTTCCCATGTGTTAATAGCCAAATGTGAATGACACAAAAGGAATAAGAAACTGTAAATTTTCTTTGTGAGCAAATTTTAAACTAAACTGGTTGTTGTTAAACTGAATTTAGAATGGATGTGATCCCTCTTAAATCTCTAAGACTTTGTAAGCTGTTGTCTAGGTAAAAATAGCCCTCTGGCCCTCTAAAAATTGTGGCTGCTTGTAACTGGATAATCATTCTAGTTACTTCATGACTGGAGCAGAATGCTGAAATACAGGGAGAGTACATCTTAGTCTAAATTATCAAACATGTCAAGTATATACAGGAGCTTTAAAAAAACTTCGAACTATTAAAAAATTATTAATCTCACTTGTCTCTCCTTGGAATGTAATTGAAATTTGAAGATAATCTTGAATTCTTTAAGTGTGATTTCTTTAAAAAGATTTTTTCACTCTTGTTTGTGATGGATATTGTTCTTTGGGCGAGAGGAGTCTGCTCTTATTTATCAAATTCAGGATCTTCAGATGATTAAATTTGACTTACAGTCTGAGGCAAGTATTGAACTGCTTTCTCTCCACTTAATCACAGAAACTGTTCTTAAGTGAGGATATTTAGGGCTACCTTATTGGAATCAATTGTTTCTATCTCTTTAGTTAATATTGCTTACATAACCTGTAATATCCCTGCAATAATTTTTTTAAAAATCCCTGTTTACCAATAAGTGTCTCTTAAAACCCCCCACAATTTAACAAGTGCATATAACTCAGTTTTTGTCCTGTAGGATCTACTCGATACAATGCTCTGAATGTACCATTACACAACAGAAGGAATCAGGTAAGCACTTCTTGGGGTTTCATGTGACTCTGTGCAACTTTCTACACAGATGCTGAAATAAAACCAATCAATTTAGTACCTGAAATGGCAGAAGATAGCCTATCTTGCTACCATAATGATATTCTGAGGGCATTTCTGCCCACAGAGCCTCTGCGCTTTTCCAGAGGTTGTGTATCTTGTTCTTATGTAAAGGAGTCTTATTAAAGTATATGAAATATTCTTTTACCGGGTCAACCTTCAGTAAGCTAGAAGTTGGAATATTTCATTTTTAAAGTTAATTAAAACTATATTAGTTCAGAGGCCTTCTGTTGAGAAAAGGTAGGTTTGGTATAAATTCCTTTTTCCCCCTCAAACTGAGCTTCTTCAGACGCATCACTGGAGCTCCAGAGAATGTGTGCATTTGTTAACTGCACACTGGTGTGTGCACTGAAGTGCCATATTAGTGAACATTACTTGTCACTAGTCACAATCCTTTCAAGGAATAAATCATGTCACTTTGAGATCTCTGCATGGTTCATTTACATTTTGTGGGATACTTCCTGCCAAAACACCTCATACTTGCAGCAAAATAACCCTTATAAATTTAAATATTTTTAGAAAAGTTTCTGTTCCCTACAGAATTTAATGAGATTCCTTGGGAATGGTGTTTATTCAGTATTCAGAAATGAGCATTGGTTTTCTGTGAATGACTAAATATATTAAGGGTTTTTACAACAGCAAATCAGAAACCTGTATGCAGTCAAAATTTTCCTGTGTCGATACCACTGAGGATGGGCTCTGCAGTACTGTGGGTTTTTCTTCTATTTGCTTCTATGTCTCAAGCCTTCAAGTTAGCACATTCAGGTGCTGCTGCAGAAAGATTTAAAATAGTTACTTTCTCCATTCTTCAGAAGTTCCCTTAAAGAGACTTTTTTCCCAATAATGTCTGCTGTGAGAACAGGTGACCTGCTGTTCAGTTTTGTGATGGAAATAGCCCTAAATTTCAGGTTGCTGCTGCTGAGTTCCAAGAAAAATCTGAATAACTGCATGGAGAGTTTCTCCTTTTACTATTTTCTGCCAGCACTATGTCAGGCAGCCTCATGCTTCAAGATCTGCAGTCTTGAAAATGTTCCAGGACAGATTTTTATGACTGGCTTTGCCAGTGGAGGCAAAATGCTGATGTATTAGCACAGGCTGCAGTGTAAAGGACAGCAAAAGAGTAATAGTGTCTGTTTTCCTTCCTTGCGTAGCTAATTAACATACACAAACTGAGTATAATGACTGCTTTAATTACTTGCCACCATCCCAGATCCATAATCAAGACTGACCTGATTTAACAGTCCATTGAAGCATTAAGAGTATGTCTCTGAAGGATAAGTTATTCTTGGCTGAAATGTCACTATAACCTTATTCTCTTCCCATAAGTCACAACACAGTATAGTTTTCTTCTCTCTTGAATTTATGTTCCATTCTGGATTAATTTCTTTGATGCGTTCCTGCTGTACTAAAGCCATAGAACAGCCTTACTCATGAGCAGCAGCTCACTTCTGTCCAAGAGAATAAGAATTGAGTGTTTCTGGTTAGAGAAGCAGACACCTTTAATTCTGGGAGAAAACATCATTGGTTTTTACTAATTAAATTGAGGTTTCCTTGCAACCAGGTGTTGAGCTGTTGTCAGCAATTAGTCTGTTGTTCTTTGGAGATTTCATGGTTTCGGTAATTGTGCTAACCTCTAAGTGTTCTTGTGCCCTGTAAATTTGAAAAATGCAGCTGAGGCAAAGCATCACCAGTTGTGTGAAATAAAAAGATACTTTGTTGTCGAAGAACAATGCACCCTTCTCTGTGGCATCCTAGTTTATGAATAAAAATTAAGTTAAACATAATTGCTGCTGTGTATTTTTGGCTGAAATTGTAACAAGAAAGAAATTGCTGACAACGATTTTTTGTATCCAAACAGGTGGGGTTTTTTTCGTATTTAAATAGATCTATGTCAAATACAATCATTTTGTAACTGTCTTTACAGCTGAAGCTGCGAGACCTTGCTGGCCAGGCCCTGGCTTTTGTACAAGAGCTTGTAACAGCTCTCCTGAACTTCCACACATACACTGAGCAGAAGGTACAGATCTTCCCCATTGATTCTGCAACAGACACAATATCACCCTTAAATCAGAAGGTAAAGTTTACACACTTCAGCTACAAGTATGTTCAATTAGACTTTCATGAGTGATTGGTCTTAGTCATGCAAGCTTCCACCACCTTTACTGGAATGCTGTGAGTGTGTTCCTGAGAGCTAGCCTCTCCTGTGTGAGAAATCTTTTCTGCTCTGTGAATTTTCTGAATGTGGGTGAGGTGTAGCTGCAGAGAATCCTTTTCCCCTGTCCCTCTGCTGGAAGAGCAATATGATTATCAAATCAAAGCTTTGCTTTTTAATTGCTAAATCGAAGTGCATCTGTTGAAAGTTCACCTGACTTGTTTTAAAATAATAATGCACAAATACTGCACTGCTAAATAGAGCTTGTTTTAGTTAATGCACTGGGGTATGGGACATGTTGAGACAGAATCTGGTCTTGTATTTAAAGTGTTTAGCTGTAATGTTAGATAAAGGATAGAAGTTAGACTTATGAGGGAGAGAACCTGGACTCTGTTCCCTTGTCAAAAAACAGCTTTATAATCCGATTTTGGGCTACTTGTGTGAAGATCTTTCCTGTAAGTGTTCTGAAGCTTCAAGTTTGTAAAGCATGTTGAATTTAATATGGGAAATCTGACTCATCTCTTTTGACACAATTCCATGGTAAGACTTTCTGAGAGTATCATTTAGAGCTGTTAAGCTGCATATTTTGACTTTGTTTTTCTATGCTGTGAAACACAGAAAATAACTGCACAAGGATTTTAGTGGGGATGTATATATATATGCTTTGGAACAAGTTGCATTAAGATCAGAGTTGACTTCATAGTTGAAGGGGATCTGTGAGTATTTAAGTTGCAGGGTGTATTTTTTGATTCAGTCTGTAATTCCAGTTTAGTAGTTGGTAGGGCTCAGACTTAAGGTACTGAGATGAATTGTGGTTTGCCTTGATCAAATGGCTGCAGTGCATGTGGTGTCAATGTTAACTATCACAAAACTTTCCTATTCCTTGGAAAACCTCCTGTAATCTCGTTGCAGGTAACAAATATGCTTGTGAAGGTGGTTATCTGCCAGAGAAATCCCATTCTGTTTGCCTTCTCAGTTGTTTCAACTATTTTAGTCAAGAATGCTCCTCTGCAGAGATTCAGTATAGATATTCGTTTGAGAACATTTTCTTGCTCCTGCCACCAAATGCACTCAGAATAGCACGTCCTTCTTGTAAAAACTGTGCTTTTGTCATCTTTCAGATTTTTTGAGGCTGGAATGGTGTTTCTTTTTTTTTTATGTGGCCCAGTGTGGTAACTGCATTCTCAGGTACTACTGCAGTTCACACTAAGGGAATAAAATCAGGTTTCCTAGACATCACTTCTCACAGATTTTTTTTTTTTCCCTGACCTCCTAGTTAACACTTCTTTGTTGGTTTGCAGCACAGCTGAGACATGCAACTTAATCAGAACCATAATTTAATTTTCCTTTTCTTATAATTGATTCAATAGTTCAGGCTTTGTTTTCGTAATTATGTCTCTTGTAGTCTGCCCCATTGTGTATTCATGACCTAATTCCCTCAGTGCATGCTACTTCTCAGAGCTTTTGCTGTGACTTTCCAGCACTGAAGCATCTTTTATTGCTCTCTGAAGCTGTAGTTGCTCCTGTATTTTTGATTAATTTATCTATTTGCTTGGCAAGTGTTCTCGTGGGATTTTTTTTTTAAGTTGTTTTTTTTTAGCTACCCCACCAAGTTGGTCAAAGACCTCCCCTTAATATGGTAGAGAAAATGAAATAAGTGTCAGGTAGTGGCTTAGCAGACTTGCACTGATTTATTTTTCCCCAACTCCAGGTCTTGTCTGATGCTTTCAAGCTATTTTCCCCAGCAAACACTCAAAGTAGATGTGGACAATTCCCTGCCAGGTTCAAGTATTCCTTTTCTCTTTAAGTGTTGGATTGCTGGGTTCTGCTGGGTCTACAGCATCATGCTGGATAATTCAAGTTCTCTCTCTTGCAACACAGGCCAGGAGCATTCTGCATGTGTTATTTCTTCCTCCTTAGATTTAGGAATTTTCCCTAATTCCATCCAGGTTTGTGCATGCATGGATGAGAGCTTAGCATCTCACTCTTCTTGTTAACACTGTGTTACTGCACTGGAATAATACAAGGAATAATTAAAATCTCTTGTATTCTGTTTGCGTGGGATCTTTAGCTGCTCTTGTGGTATAAATAATCAAAGGTGAAGGTATCTTTCTGTGGGGTAAAACAAAAACCAGGATTGCTTTTGACTACCTATATTAATTTGTGGAAGAAGCTTTCTGTGATACTGAGGCACCAAAATGGAAAGCCGATGGTGTTGTTACAGTTTGATTATGTGTAAGAGTACACATTATGTTCTCGTCTGCTTTTTTGAAGGCAAAATTAGCTGTAGGATTTATTTAAGCAATTTTTAGCTAACTCAGGCAGGTCCATGAGGCCAAAGTTTCATTATTGCCCAAACCTGTCATAGTTTTAGAAGTAAGAGTTCTCCTGTGATTGGTTAGAGCTCCATGCTTTGCATTGGCATAAGCATGATTTGACTCGTGTTGGAAACTGGACTGGTCGCAGATAAAGACACATCTCTTGCTCTCTCAAGTTTGACTTGGATTTAGTTCTTCAGTACTTGCACAGCATAGCTTTGCAAATGTTTGCACTGATGGACAAGGCTGGGAGGCAAACAACAACTAGGAAAAGATGGGAGAGTCTATTTTGGTAGCTAAATGATGTGTGGATCTAGCCTTAATAGGATGGAGTTGGGAAAGGAATGCAAGAATATTTAAAACTAAAAAACGAGGATTTGGTGTGCTGTGCATGGCAGTTAAAAAGGGACAGGATGCTGTGGCAAAGCCCTGGCTGAGGTTTTGCCTGCACTTCCAGTACTTCTCACTTTCCCTCAAGGTGTGTTTTTGCCCTATAGAAGAGGTTGCTGCACATCACTGGACTGCTGTATCTCAATAATGACATCTTAGGCATCGTGAAAAGGGACAGGGGCTTTGCCAAAATGTCCCATTCAGTTGTTAAATTGAGAGAGCTCACTCGAGCCGTCAGCAAGCACCATTTTAAAACCTCTCTGTCCTCAGTTCTCACAGTATCTCCATGAAAACGCTTCGTACGTTCGCCCTCTGGAGGAAGGAATGCTGCACTTGTTCGAGAGCATCACGGAGGATACTGTGACAGTCCTGGTAAGATTCCCTCCTCTTAGCATCCAAGACGATTTTTACAGAGCAAAAACACTTACCTGTTGTTTTTTCCTTTCAGGAAACAACTGTGAAATTGAAGGCCTTCTCAGACCATTTAGCTTCCTACTTAGGCTTTTTAAGAAAGATTCTTCCTTATCAGTTAAAAAGGTACTTTTAATTTGATAGATCAAATTTAAAGGTACTGTGTCAGGCATGCAGCATTGTCAGCACCTACAACTCAAATATTAAGTCAAACCTTAAAACACTTTGGCCTCTGCTCTTTCTTAAATGCTGAACTCTTTCCTTTATCTTTTTTTGCATGTTTTTTTCTAAACCTTGAGATTAGGCATGGCTTTTTTAAGGCATTAGAACTAAAAACATGTATTTTAAAGCCCCTCCACCCATACCGCCCTCACAGATGAGACTTTAAAAATATGTGCAGCTTTCATTAATGTTTCTTAGTGTTATTCAATAGCATTGATATTATTCAGGTGTGATACACTGTAATGCCTTGAGCTTCTCTGAGGATTATTTATCATTCAGTAAACATAGCAATGTAGTAAAACTTGGCCAGGTGCACATCCCTTCTGCTGTGAAAATCTTTGTTCCTGACTTGATGGAAGGGAGGTGAATTATAGCTGCAAAGAGCTGCTTTAAGAGAGGTTTTGGACTAAGGAAGAATAAAAATCTTGATTTATGCCTCCTTTACACCTGTTCTCATGCTCCTTAGGAAGCAAAAGAGAATTTATGTAGTAGAGGGAAAAGTCTTCAAACTTAAATTGCTGCAATCAGTTCCTTGCTGTGAGAGTAAGTCATTCCCAGCTTGTGACAGAAAAACCTAAGAGTGGAGATGCATACAGTAATTTTCATGTATTGCTAACTTCCTCTATGTTAACCTTCCTAAAACAAATTCCTAGTCAGCTGTTGCTTTGGACTGGGGAGGTAGGGAACACCTATCTGCTCCAAAACTCGTGAACTTGTTTTTTTTAAGACAATTGCTTGCTTTTAAAAAAAATAATTCATATATTCCTAGTTTGGAAGAAGAGTGTGAGTCTTCTCTTTGCACAGCTGCTTTAAGAGCTAGAAATATGGAGCTGCACAGAGACATGAGAAGGTTGACTGCAGTCTTTGAGAAGCTACACACGTACGTCAGTCTTCTGACCTTACCAAGTAAGTGCCAGTCCTGGCTTGCTTGGTTACCCTGTGACTGGTTTTGTGTGGGTTTTCCTAGTATGATTGATAGTGTGCCTTTCAGCATCTCTTAATTATGAAATTGTTAATAAACTGCATTTTTTTACTGATTATCACTTCCAGCCCTTTGTCTTCATAAAGTTATTAGAGCTGTCATGGTAATGACTGAATAAAATGAGGTAAAGCCTTTGTGTGTATGTGTGTTGGGGAGCTGTCTCCAAAAGCATCCTGTACATACCAGTAGGAAATGGTTATTGTATAGCAGCAGATTATTTCAATCTTCACTCTTTAGAAGGGCCCAGATGGCCTTTTCTACACCTGTGAACATGTATTTCTGTATGTTGGTTTTTGGGACCAAAACAACTGACATTTACGGAATCTGAATAAAATCTAGGGACCTTGAAAATCTTACCTGCCTACTCTGGCAAAATTGGATATATGTACATTTTATATTGAAGAGGAAAATTTAAGTAAATGAATGAGTTATGACTCATACCCTATGCAAATGATTCTAGTGGGTGGAAACTGAATTATTTTCAAAACTAACTTCTTTCATTCATGGTCAACTCTTAGTGTTGTGGTTTTCTTTTCCTTCTTATGTGGTGCTCTTAGGTACAAAACCAGAAGGACTCGTTAGGACAAATTACAACTTTGTGTTTACAAACATTGCTGCAAGTCTTCATGGATTCCATGACATTTTAAAAGGTGAGAGTTGGGAGTTGTTTTCCTTCAGCTTTGCTTCTTTCTGTTTAGCACAGCACACGTGTACTCTCTCTATAACAGTACTGAATGAATCATATGTGATAAATCTGGTTTGTTTTACCTTTACCAGCTAAGAAACTAAACCTGCTAGCCACTTGTTATACATATTCGTACATGGTTTTCATTCTTCCATTCTGTTAGCTTTGTTCTTCAAAGCTGCTGGGTTATTTAATTGTGGCTCTCCAGATTTTCCTGAGCAGTATCACTTTACTTTCTGAGCTTCATGGCTCTGCTGAAACTAGCATGGAATGCTATGAAATGTATGTGTTTTCCCCTGCATATGCAGCATTGACCTAGTACCTGCCTACAAAGTAGAATTTTTCCTTCTTATGTTTAGGGTGATGACTATTTTTAACAAGAATATATAACTAAAGCTTACAAAGAAGTCTGGATTCTTTTTGAAACTACACTTCCTCTGGAAAATGGCTTACCTTGCTTTTATCAGAACAACATGGATATATTATGTTTTCGCTGAAGTGATATTTGGCTATAACTCAGAATTTTAGAACTGATGTTCCCATATGTCCTATAATTTCAGTACCATGTAGCTGATCCTGGAGAGAGAATAATCCATAGAGATTTATTAGATCTACTAGTCAGCTGTTTAAACATTAAGCTTTTATAATTTTAAGCAAAATTGGGGTTTTTTCCCTAATAGCATGAATAGTATGACCCCATTTTGCAGAGTCCTTGTTAAAAAAAAAAGTTACATTAAAGATTGTACCTCAGACAAAATGAAACCATAAGCCAAGAGTTTTGTAGCATAGATCAGTTTAAAATACTTTCTTCCTCTTAGTATGGTTACTATAATGCAAAGCCAACCCAACTTAGACTTTAAAGGAAATACAGAAAATAGAAGTTCTGAAGAAAACTGTCAGTAGAATTCATTAGCTATCAACAGAAATGTTGTGCTTAGTATCTCACACTCCCATACTCCAGAATGTTTGATTTCTCTCTTCTTTCTCAATCCCAATTAATTTTTAAACTGTTTAAGACTACTTCAGATTATAATTTGTGGTGGTGATTAGCCGGGATTTCTCCATTCTGTAGCAATAGTACTCTGTTGTAAAATAGGTGCAAAATGTTCACTTGTCAAACAATTACTTTTTTTTTTTTCAATTAGGCCGCATTGAGAATGTTCTTACATGATAAGTACTACTTGATTCTTTTTTAAATTTTGATGCTGTTGAAATTAATATATTTAGGCTAAGATGCTTTTGTGTGTGACTTCCAAAAAGTTTTGTGTTCTTAATTTGACATAAATGTGCTTTTCCTTTTCCAGATATTTCCAAGCACTATAGTCAGAAAGCTACTTTAGAACAGGATGTTCCAACTGCCACACAGAAACTCATAACTACAAATGACTGTATTTTATCCTCTGTTGCTGCTTTAACAAATGGAGCAGGCAAGGTAATGGATATTTTTGCTTCCTACAGTGCCCTAACTTGTGCAGATTTTTAAGAAAAAAAATAAGCTTAGCTGAATGATTTAGAAAATCTCGGTATGCCTCTGATATTAATAATCTGTAGGGTCAGGTTTATTCTAAAGGTGACTCAGGCTATGAGTTAAAAACAACTGAGTGAGTGATAAAAGCAGATACTGTGAAGAGGATGCTTTGTGTGAGTGAGGTCTAAGTTACATGGAAGAACCTGTCGCTTGTTTCAAAGTCTTGTTATGAAGTCCAGTTTCACTAAATACTTGTCTTTTGAAAGAGTGATTGCTCCAATGAATCTTTCTGGTCAACTTAATTCAAAAAGCCACGTCTCTTGATGTGTCTAGATGGCCTCGTTCTTTAGCAACAACTTGGATCACTTCACCGCCTCGCTGAGCTGCGGCCCTAAGGGAGGAGCAGAGTTCATCAGCCCTCTCTCAGCTGAGTGCATGCTGCAGTACAAGAAGAAAGCAGCTGCTTACATGAAGTCTTTGAAGAAGGTTTGTTCAGCCAGCATGCTTGCACAGAGAGAGCATGCTTCTGTTGGTAGTTGGTTATGCCAAAGAGAATACAAACTAAGGATTTGCAGTATTTGGAGTGGAAGAGTTTCTCTGAATGACAGTTTTTGGCTGGGGAAATGGAACCCTTAGTGCAATAATGCTACTGAAAACTTTAGAGACCATAGTTACCCTCACAAGTGAGGGTATGTGCCAATTCTGCCATTACCCATTTCCACTAATTATTTCTGTGCCAAGACTCCAAGGGGAAGGGGTGGCTGCTTATTTAAATTTCCTCCTGCATTCACCAGGCATACGGAGCGAATGAAACCATATTTTACACTTGCATTCAGTGGAAGACAGTGGAGAGCAATAGGGGGAAAAGAGACAGCTGAAAAGGAGAAAATGGAGAAAATGTGCTGAACCAAAGAATCGAATGCTGCCAGGTCTCCCTGTTGTCTCCATTAAAATTAACAATTAAGTGATTATGTGCTTAGCAGTTGTTGCTAGATCACTGTCTGTAAAGAGGACCTTAAGATGCCTTTGATCATTAATGAACACTTGGGGTTTTCTTAGCACTTTTTAATCAGTTGTACCTTTTAAGGCAGTATTTCTTGTGAGCTCAAACCATTTTTTCCTACTGCCTGGTAAGCACTTGCAACGTGGTTTTTTTTCTCCCTTTACTAAAGTAAGGAAAGTAGTAAGAAAATAAAAGTAGAATACATGATCTAGTGTGTGACATGTTTTGAGAGGGTTTTTTTGATTCTTCTGCAGCCTTGTGCAGATTCAGTGCCTTATGAAGAGGCTTTAGCCAATCGCAGAGTTCTCCTGAGTTCTACAGAAAGCAGAGAAGGTCTTGCACAACAGGTATTCTGGTGTACATTGTCCCAACATATACGGTAGTGTATTTTGTAAAGCTAAAGTTGTGTCAAAGTCTCCACATACCTATGTCTGTGGTCATTTGTAGATATATATGAATATGCTGGACCTTAAAATTAGGCTGTAGATGTCTTGTAGAGTTTTGAAAGTAAAACTTATCCTTGTCAGGCTGGGTTGTCTGCAGAATGTGCATGTAGATAGATACAAGAGACAGGATTATGCCATTGATATCTTCATTTGGAAATCCAAGAAGACAGGTAATCTTTAATGATTCAAATAAATGCAAAATAAAGACAGGAATTAAGGCATACTGAAGGGATTAATTTTTAATGTTGTGTACTGTTTTGTGTCCCCTTTTGGACTATGCAGGAATTATTAGCACTGGTTAAGAGCAGTGATTTTTTCTTTTTAGTTAGAGTAACAGATTACAGTTTCTGTCTTCCAGTCTGCATATATATATTTTTTTTTTCTGGAAGGTGAAGCAGGGGAGGTAACATTGTATTTAAAAGGCCTACACAGTTTGTCCATCACTTCATATGAATGAGAATAGCTAATTAATACTGACACTTCTTTATTAGCTTGTATATTCAGCCTATACTTGACTCTGTTATTGAACTGTTACAGAAGTGTAAATACTTAGGTGATTTTTTTTTGCAGTGGCTAATATTCTAAGTGTATTAATAGGAGTGAACTGAATTTCAGGAGAAATATGCAGTGATTGGATGTGTTCTGTTCCATAGTTGTTTTCTTACCTGGACAAAGTGGGTGGTTCTGTCTGGTGGGACAGCTGGGAGGGGAGGGTTTGTCTTTCTAGCATAGAAAAAGATATTGATAGTGCTAGGTACACATCTTTCAAGTTTTCATAAAACTCTTCCCTGGTTTGATTTTTCACCTAATAGGATGCTGCCAGTTTTATGAGCTGTACCTTTGTAATGCGTGTTTCAAACTAATTAAATGACATGGCCATTTTTGATAAAGAACCACAGCTAAGCACACAGCTCAGAACAGTAATTGTTTACCTGCTGCACTTTGGTAATTCACTTATGTAATGGTTTAAAATAATACTGTCCTCAAACATTTCCTATGTGTGGCTTTTTTCCTCCGTGGGTTCAGTAACCTGGACTGTAAACTTTCCCTCCTAAAGGTCCAGCAGAGTTTGGAGAAAATTGCAAAACTCGAACAAGAAAAAGAACACTGGATGTTGGAGGCCCAGCTAGCTAAAATAAAGCTAGAGAAAGAAAACCAAAAACTGAAGAATTCTCTTAGTGGACATTTAACTGAAGCTATCCAGGAGCACTCAGTTTTGCCAAATATAGCAGAACAAAAGAAGGAAACCACAGAAAAGAGTCTGAGGGAACCTATTAAGAGCACTAGTCTGGTAAGTGACCTTTCCCTTCAATAGAGAAAAATCCACTTTCTTTAGTAGCAGTGCTGTTTGATCAGTGGAACACTAAAAATGAAAGCCTTTTGACTGTGCTGAAAAGCATTCACTCTTGGGGTCCTTGTATTTGCAAAGCTGCTTGCAAATACTTTCTGCAGAGTTTGGCACTTCTTGGCTTTTGAGACTTTGTTCGCTGTCTTTAGTATTGTGGTGATATTTTTGTAGCTCTGTACTTCTGTAACTGGGGGGGAAATAATGGGTGCTTAACCTCTAGATTTGTCAGTAGTTAGGAAAACTTGAAAGTGGTGTGTATCTCGGGTTGGGCCTGTGTTTCCAATACTTTTGTTCATCTCTAGGTATGTTAAAGCAAATGGAAGTAGGTAGGTAGTGTTTGTAAATGGGTTTGAAGACTTACTAGGGTCAGTTTGGGTTCAGCAATTGCTTTTGAATGTAGCATGCATTCTTTCCCTGCTCTTCTGTGGTGGTAAATGGCTTTTTCCTGTTTACTACACATATTTAAAATGAGTTGGCCTTTCCCCTGAATTCCACTTCTGAAGTGGCATAGTGGTATTAACAGAAATGTCATCTGTAAGAAATAATAAATCTACTCAACTCAGCATTCAGTAGAATTCTCCCCACTTTCCTGCTCCAGGATAAAAATAACCACTGGATTGTTTTGAAATCCTCCATTTTGAAGTAAACTGGCACCTTAAGTTTTTGATCCTCTATTTGAATCCTTAGGAGTTTGAGGATAATGCTACTCACAGGTCAACATATTGTATGAATATTTCCCGTAAACATAAATCTCTAGTCCTGTTGAGATCAAGGGGGAAAAACCCCTCTTTGATTCTCTATGAAGATACTCTTTTCATAAAACCAGGTGTTGGCACACACTGCTCCTGTAAAGTTTTGTCAGTGCTTACTAGTCAAAGTGAAAAGGAAGGAGTTTGGAAGGTATTCAAGAAATCCAGGTTGACTTTCCTTCCTCTTCAACATGACAAGTAATGTTTCAGTGTGCTAACGTGGCTCTGAATTAGTTTCATATGATCAAGCAGTTGCATAACCATACAAGCCCAGCTGCATCTTGTTGCTTTTATTGCCTTTTCCCTGTGTACATCATAAGACAGGAGATAAATTTTTGAGAGTTGGTGTCAGGTTTAATTCAGTTCAAGGCATTCATATAACCACTCTTGTTTATGTTACAGGTGGAAGTACTTAAATTTGTTTCAGTTTGAACTGTTGCAAGATTGTTTAAATTTAAAGTCCTTCTATGACTGAAACCAAAATGCAGCTATGGTATCTATTTTTTTGCCGTTCTCATTAAGAATATTTTCTTCCTTGTTCTAGATTGGAATGTTGACTGTAACTACTGATAATGAAAAGGTAATCTGTTTTACACATTATTAAAGTCCATCTGTTAAATACTTCAATTCTGATCCTGTTAAACTTATTCCAGAGGTCTAATTACCAAGAATACTCCTGTATGAGTTGACCGTGTAGTCTGTATATACTATATGGTCAAATTTCTGAAATCCACATGTTTCATAATTTTCTTCATCTGTTAGTGAACAGTTATTTTACCCATTTAACCATTTTGGAGCAGTGTGAACTGGAGTCAGGGTCTGTTCTCTGTAATTTGAGGAAGACACTGGTCTGTCTGTGCCTCAGTAGCCCAAACTGCATTCCAAGCCTCAATTCCTAACCCTCGAGGAAGGGCTCAAGCTGCTTAAAAGACCCTGGCTGCAGTGCCTGGAGTGCAAAGGAGAGCTCCCACCAAAACAAACCTTGAACCAGCTGTCAGACTAAATGTTAACTCTTTATTTAGCCCTGCTGTAATGTACCACTTGCCCCAGCAGGAACTTCTGAGAGTAAGATTCAGCGCTTTCCCTTTTCTGGTATCACAGGGAACTGATGTGTAGTTTAGTTTACTCTTCCTTCTCTTCTGAAAGTGTGATTTAAAAAGAGGTAGGGGGCACGACAATAGCTGATGCAAGTTCTTGAAGGCTTCTGCATAGTGCTAAACTTGAAGGTGATGACAAATCATGTGAAAGCTGCCCCCAGTGGGTTACTCTGTAAGCTACTGAGTTGTTGGGCTTCGTTATCTTTTATTTTCTTTTTTAATTTCAAATGTCTAAAGAAACTTCTGGAACATGCAATATTAGTAATAGTTATGACTTTTTGTGAGCTTCTGAAATACAGTCATGTGAAGGAATTCTTCCTTGTTGGGAAGAGACAGTAAGTTTTCATGTAGGTGAAAGCAGTTCACTTCTGCAGTGGATTTTCATCTTCATCAGACATTTGATATGTTAAAGCAAGTTAAATTCTTACCTCTTCAGTCACCTCTTTGCCCTGTAAGGAAATCTGACATTAAGAGTCACCATCAGAGTGACAAATTGCAGTGTGACCTGCTGTAGTTTGTCTGTTGTGTTTGGGGAATTTAGTACTTTTTGACAGAGCAGCCAGGCCTCGGGAGGAAAGACAGGAAGTCTGTATAGAGGCAATGTTGTGATTCAGGTATTCTGTTTACTAAACATAAATGTTGTCTGATTAAATCTTTGCTTTGCCAGGCTCCAGATGTTGAGTCTCGTGAAGACTTGATAAAAACTCACTACATGGCCAGGATAGCAGAGCTGACCTCTCACCTGCAGCTTGCTGACAGCAAATCAGTGCACTTCCATGCTGAGGTGAGCATGAAGGCAATGACAGTAAATCTCTTTTTGAACTTTCCACAGGCAAGTGCTATGATAGTGAGTTTCAATATATGGAGCATAATGTTTTATAAGAATCTGTTTCTGGAATATTTTTTGACTGTGGTCTAGTATGCATAAAAACAGATGCTGTAAAGAAATTTTTATGCTTAATAAATCTTTTGGTAGCCTTGTCTTGGCTGTATTAAGAAGTATAATGTGTGTCATGTATAGGTTTGTTCATAGAAGCTGAAGCAGCTGGCTTTAGTTACCAAGGAAGTTTTGACTTAATTTTAAAGTGATGCTGATGTCGTTCAAAAGTATTTAAATGTATTATGAAGTGATGGAAACAGCTCTTCTGAGAAAATTGGTTCTCAGGCATAAGTTACACTGCAAGAACTAACAAGATGATTCATTGTATCTGTGGTTTCCTTTTCATTTTAAGTCGTAAGGGAACTCCTCTTGAAAGTAGTGGATGTTTTGATTTGTGTAATAAACAACGTGGAATATAGCAAAGCTCCAGGTTAACAGAGCAAATCCTCTTAAATATTTTTTTTAATGGAAGATGACATAGTATGGAGGAACCATCTTTTCTGTGATATTTGAGCCTTGTATGCAGCAAGTTGTTTGTATTGCTTTTTACTTATGAAAAATTTTGTCTTAGCTATGTGAAAAATGGAATATTTCAAGGAATGGCAATATGGTCGGTCTGTAAAATGAAACATCTATTCCATTACCTCTGCATTTAAAAATGTGCACAAGCTCTGACTAAGTTTCTTGAAATCCAAGTATCACAGAAAGATGGAAAAGTCCAAAGCAAACACTTAAGGATGCCACAAGGCAATACTCTGGAGCTGACTTTCCTTCCTTCTACCCTTCCTATCCTGTTCTTGGTAGTGTCGAGCACTTGCCAAAAGGTTGTCCCTGGCAGAGAAGTCCAAGGAATCGCTCACAGAAGAGTTGAAGCTCGCCAGTCAAAACATCACCAGGTTACAGGCAAGTAAATTGTTCTGTAGTGTAACAGATGCTTTTTGTAATTGTGTGTAAGGGGAAATTGGAGCAGAAAAATTAAAACCATCTAGCCTGGCCCTGCCATTATTTGATCCTGAGTTATGGCATTTAAAAACACTAGTGGTATGTAGAGAAGAGCCTTAAATAATACTCTTTGAATCCCAGGTATAAAGTTGAAGTGGAACATGCTTCCAAGGAAGAGGTTGTAGTGGCCAAACCTGTGTGTTTTAGCACATTGGATGTCAAGGATTTTCTTGAAAGTGGGGGAGGGTTAAATTTCAAAAGTTGTGGTTGTGTGACTTATTTCAGATGATACAAGGAATTCTTAATCCTTTCTTGCACCTGGGTCTGAAAGTTTTAAAAAATGCCAGATTGATTTTGGTTTTTTAAAATATAGATACTGTAATATTAAAAGATAATTTTGGGGTTATCTTGAAGAAGCTGTTGTTAACAATAATTGACTCTTATGCCATCCTGTGAGTGTTCTGTCCCTTTGTCCCTCTCCTCTACACAGCTGAGAAAGGAGCCAATAGTAAAATAATATTAATATGTACTTATATATAATACTCAGTTCATAAATACGTTCATGTTTTCTTTACACTTAGTTCATATTATTATTATATATTATCTGTGTGTGGTGGTGAGTACCAAAATCGCTCCATACAGGCAGTGAATATAATGTTACAAGCTTTGAACAGTTGTGTCCATGAAAAGTCCTTTTTAAACACTTTTTTGATCTGTTCCTTTAAGAAATTCCACAATCGATGTTGAACTCAGCATGAGATGTTAATATCCCACTGCACGTTAAACTTTCTAGGAAAAGGTAGCAGGGACATCATTTGAATGTTTAGTAGTCTGTATAATTCTAAATAATAGACTTGTTTAGGTTGGGAGGGTCCTCTGAAGGTGATTTTTCCCCCTCCTTTGGTCAGAGCAGAGAGTTCAGATTAAGCTGTGGAATTGGATATTTCCTGCACAGCCATGCTGGCCTTCTGCCAGTCACCCCACGTCTTAGGCATTGGACTGTTCCTCGTTCTGTCCTTGATCATTCAGCTTTCCTGGGCCCCTGGAACTTCCAGGGCAGTTCTACCTGGGATGTTTCCAAGCAGACCTTGAAAGAAGCCCAAATCTACTCTTCTCTAGTCTAGGGTTGCTATAATTCTACTATTCATCTTGCTTCCCTCAGGATCCTGAATTCCACTAACTCATGGTAGCTGCAGCCAAGGTTACCATTGGCTTTCATATCCCTGACCAGCTTTTCCTTATTTGTGAGTAACAGGTTCAGCAGAGAGCATCTCTTGGTCCCACTGGTCACTGGTATCAAGTTCTTTGCCACTCTCAAGACAACTCCTGAGTTGCTTATGTTCCACCTCGCTGCCCTTCCAGGAGATACCAGAGTAGTTAAAATCCCTAATGAGGATCAGGGTCTGTGGGTGGAAGATTTTTATCTGCTTGCAGCAGATGCCTGTCATATCACCCTGTTGTTCTCCTACTTACGAGATCTTAGTTGTCTTCAAGCCACTCCTTCACATAAAGCATGATTTCATCCCTTCTGTCCTTCCTAAAGTGCGTGTGTCCCTTCAATCCTGGGTTCTAGTCGTGCACACTGTCCCCTCATGTCTCTGTAATACCAGAGGGGTTGTAACTCTCTCTAACTGCATGTGGAGTGGTGATTCCTTCAGCTTTGGATGCCATGTGTGTTCTTGTGCAGGTCGTGCTTTAACCCTATAAACATTCCTTTTTTCCTGGCTGGAAGCAATGGTGGAAAACTTAGCTGTTACTCTTCTATGTAAGCCATAAAAAATGGGGCAAAAACCTAAAGGAAACAGCACAAAAATACAGGGGACAAACCATGCATGAGACTTCAGGTGAAAGAAAAATTGTTGTTGACTTCATTTCATAAAGCAGGGGTTTTTTTAAGCTGACTTGCGCACATTCGGCATCAAAAGTGGAGCCTACTAAGTGGAGGTGGAAATGTGCTGCTTTGCCAGGTATCACTAATACTGAGCCAAGGACCTCTGGTTATTTTATTTTTCTCTTAGGATGAATTGATGACGACAAAGAGGAGCTACGAGGATCAGTTAAGCATGATGAGTGACCATCTGTGCAGTATGAATGAAACCTTAACTAAGCAAAGGGAAGAGATTGATACTCTAAAGATGACCAGTAAGGTGAGTTGGCAGTGCTGACATGGAACCCTGGCTGCAGCTGGGAGATGTGAGGGTTTCGTTTGGTGTTCCAGCAGTACTGCTTTGCACAAACCAGCTCACAAGCTGTAATTCTTACTCTCAGCCAGTTGGAAAGGAAACTCCAAACTTGCTCCTTCAAGTTCCAGTGAAGAAAAAATTCTTGCCAAACGTGGGACAGAACAAGCTCTTCGTGTTACTGCTTCACATTAAGTTCTCAAAGTGATGGCAGATCAGCACTTTTTTATTGTTTACATGAGGTGAAAATGGAGCTATTTGTAAATCCAGCTGGTGATGCTGGGTGGTTATAATTAAGTTCTGGGTGGAAGTGTCCCTTCTGCACTCCTTTTGGTTGTAGCATGCTCTGTCCTTGGCAGCTGGTCTCTTCCTCTGTTCTGTTTCCATATTCTAGCTCGTCTGTCCCTCGTGTAGGAATGAAAAAGTTGCAACTTATGTTCTTCTGTGAGCTTGAAATGCTCACTTGAATTCTTTTCGAAGCGAGGAGTCTACCCACTTGTCAGAAACAAATTTGTAACTTATCTAATGATGAAAAATACAGAAGTCTGTTGTTTTAAGCAGTTAGTGTTTAAACCATGGTATAGCCTATTCTGATGCTTCTAGGGAGGAACAGATGTTGTGAAGGCCTTTACCCTTTCACTTGTCTGACTGTGAAATGAATAAATTATCATTATTCTCCTTAATTGTGGGATGCATGGAAGCAGGTGTCACTGAAGGATTAAAAAAATAAAAGTAATTAAAAAAAATCCATGTTCTGATTAAAGGTCCCATGGTGGTGATTTTTATCTTGTAGAGTAAACTCTTCCCCCTGCTTTTCTTCAGATTTCTGAGTGATTTAACTTGGCATTGTATTCTTTAAATCACTTTGTGGTGTATAAGCCCTTGTGTTTCCAGAAGGAAGCTCTTGGCTGCATACTGACCATTGCTTTTCATGTTTTTACAAAGTGTTTTCTGGAATTTTTCACTTGCCATATTTCTAAGACTTGAACTAGTACTCTGTGTGTAAGGACCTCAGAATCAAAGAACAGAAGCCACACAGGTTTTAAAATATTACCAAATATAGGTGGTGATTAATTTGAAATCAAAATGATGCAGTTAAAGCCCTTACCACTTGGAGAGAGTTGTTGGTTAGATTCAAAACAAATATTATCTTCAGGAAATAGGAAGCTTGAGAATTGCCAGCAAGTAACTATTGCACAAAACTTTATTTTAAGCTCCACATTTCCTTTGTGGAATTACTGCAGGTCAAATGTGAATTGGTTAGCTGTGGAACAAATTCTATTCTGAACTAGGAATAATCTGTACAACCTGAACTAAAATGAAATTTATTTTGGAAAAAAACCCCAGTAGGAGGGGGGATTGATTTTTAATTTAAGGCAGTTATTCTATAAGGAGATACTTGAAATAGCACCTGAAAGTGAATTATGATTTGACTTGCCTTCACTGCCCCTTCATTATTAGTGATATTAATACAATTGGGTGTCTTGGGATGTCCCTTAAATATCTTTCTGAGGCTTCACATGCAGTAAGGAACTGTTGTGCTTATTTGAGGTATCTGGTACTTTGCCTCTGTTGTGGTTATGGAAATAGAGGCGTTTTCAGAGGAAACAGTTACAATCTGCCAGTACTAAAAGTCTGTGGACTCTTTATTTTCTGTCTGAGTGTTCCTTGTTTGCTGTAGGCATAAATTATCAGACATCAGGTTTTGCATGTTACCTGTCTAGATTTCCTTGCCTGAATTATAATCTGTTTGCTTGTTTCTTGTTGCAGGGAAATTCTAAAAAGAACAAAAATCGATAGTTTACAGCTGAGTCTTTGGAAGCTGCTGCTGCACAGGATGCAGATAGTAACCATTCATTATCCAGTTCCTGTTTGTTCCAGGAAGCAGAGGCTGGTATTGGGTCTAGTAAAAACTGAATTGGTGCTGTAAATGGCTTTAAAATATTTAGAACTTGTAACAGATAAAACAGAACTTAATGTTGACTCTAAACCAGGAAATACACACTCTGTGGATAATTTATATAGTAATTACCTTCAGTTTTTACTGTGCACTTTTTAAAACCAGGTTTTGATTTCATGTAACAACTTCAGATTTTGTATATTTTCAAATATGTTTCTGCATTAACAAATTTGGTGCAGTTGGTGTCTATTTTTGAGTTACACATTTAATTGTCAGCACATGTACATTCCGTTACTTGTTAATAACAGTTTAAAGATGAGTTTGGAGACTTTTTTTGGCCATGCAAGCTGTGCAGTTACTGTAAATGTATTATTCCTGTTCTCAGCCCTCTAGAATTAATTGGAATTGTGGCTTGAAGTTTTTCAAATTCACCAAGTAAATGGGATCACTGTTAGACTGCAACAGTGAAAAACTTTCCTGCTTGTATTTGGCACTTTGGATTCTGAGGTAAAGAGCACAAATAGCTGAATTGGGATACTTCTATGAAATTGCTTTAAGCCATTTCTGTAACATTTTGTTTACACATGTATGTATATATATATATTGTTTGAAGTAGCTGTTTAAGGCTAGAGGAAACTGTGATTGTCATTTGCCCCAACAGAGTGGAACAATGTGCGTAGAATAGATCAGCTTACTGTGCTCTCTTACAGTAAAGAGGAATATGAAATATGTAGGAGATTTAAACACTGAATTTGGAAAAGGTCTTCATGGAATTGAGTTGTGATGGATTCACTGGAGGGATGCACATGACTTTTCCTGTGTTTTCAGAAGTTTGTGAACTTTAGGCCTCTCCTAAGATTTTTTTAAAATTTTTTTTCAAGTGAAGGTTAATATCACGAGTTTTTGCAGCATTGATTTGTTGTTAGGGGGTGGGATTTGTTGGTTTTGGGTTGGGTTTTTGTTTGGTTGTGTGTTTTTTTTTTTTTTTAAATCAGATGCTGTGCTGCTCCACACTTTCCACACCAACCTTCTGTTCCATAATTTCCATTATGGCACTTATTTGTTCCGTAAGGGTTTACTCTGATATCAGATGTGTTGATATGTATTATCAGTATGTAATAATAAAATCAACGACATGAAACCTGCTGGACTTTTTCCTTACTTCTGTCTATGCCCAGAGTGTGACACTGGGGTGGGGTGTTCCAGCTGTTGCTGGTGGAGTGGCTACACCAGTCTGGGTACTCTCAGTGCTTCTCTTTGTTCTGATAGTTCTTCCTTTCAGAACTGCAAAACAGAAGTGGTTGTGAAAGGGAGAGGAGATGGGAGCCTGCAGGGTTTCTTACTGATGTTGAATTAAGAGCTGTGTGCTGGTGCGAATGAGAGTTGGGAAGTGCTGGCTTTCTCTCCAGCCATTTTATGGAGGCAGGTACAGTTTCAACTGTCTCATTTAGGGTTGGAAGCTAATTGCTTTCTTCCAGTTCTTTTGAAGCTGCCTTTTCTGAGGACTTGCATCTTGCAGTGGAGATACTAATCCAGTTATTTTAATTCTCTGAATCAAATTACCGAATGTGTTACTGATACATACACCTACTTTTCATAGGTGGCTGCATTCAGAAAAAGGTTTTGCTTAGGCCGTTTTTTACATGTCTGAATAAAAATAGTGTGTGTTTAGAATTCACATTAAGAAATCAAATGCATGTTCAGAATATACCCCAATATCCCAGCTGGAATTCGTGTAGAATGTATAGGCATTTAGGTACAATTCCAATGTACATTAGTTTATCAGCATTTTTTCTTTGCAGTGTTATTTGGGAATGTATTTGGGTGTCCTCCTCACCAAGCAATAACCATGCTCAAGAAGAGACAATTTTGATCACTTAAGCTGCCTTCAGTGTTGGAAGGAATTGTTTTGAGTATGTTCTAGACAGCTGTAGGCTACCAATACCCAAAAATAAAATCTGGCCGAAAAAGTTTAAATCAGTGTATTGGATGCTGCAGTAGTAGTGTTGTAAGGGGGCACAGGTTATTACATTTAACTCAGTGGCATTAGAAACTGCATCAAGTGGAAATGCCCAAGTAATTTATTTTCTTGGTTTCTTTTCTGCTAGCCAGGTGATGCTGAATCTTTCTGAATATCTCAAATGCTGTTAAATGTCTAAATGGCTGCTGCACAAGGCTTTGCTGTTAAAAAACTGAAGACCTGTTTCAACCTTGCAGCCAAGAATTCGTCTTTTAGGCAAGTTTTCCAGAAAAATGGTTTTGTTGTATGTGCAGAATATCATGGAATGTACAAAATTTGGGCAAAGGAATTTTACTAATAACGAAATTAATCTTTAAAAATGTACAGTGTGAGTGTTTGACTTCCTAGCTGGTTAATTGGGGAAACCAGTGAGAACGTGTTGTGAAGTGTAAAGACCTTTAGTCCAATACCGTGTAAAACCAGGGCTGAAGAAAATCCCCAATGTCAGTTACGTTTTTTAGTGACAGTTCACTATAACACACAGGTTTTTAAAGCATTTTTAGAGTGCTGAATTCATTTCTCCATAATGCCTGGCACCTCATGAATAGTTTCTCACCCTGAGGCTTAAGTGGCTAATTCAGAAAACAGCACTATTTTAATGGTTTTAATTGGATTTTCAAAAAATCTTTCTGAGCTTTGTTTTAAAGCTACACTAACACATTCAGGGCTTTTAGAATGTTCAGCTGTCCTAGATTTCTGAAAGCACATCCCCAGTAACTATTCTGTGTGTTCAAAACAAATATTTGCTGTAATCAGGCATTAATTTAACTGCAAGATTGCCCTCTTAAGAACCAGTGCTTCATCAGTTTGAAACTGCCCAAGAAGCACCAAAGACATTGTCTATTTTAGAAGGCCTTAAGCTCCTGGAGGTCAGAGGTTTCCCTGCCTCGAAGCTTAACTTCTAAAACAGGAATCTTAGGCTGACGTCATAAGCTGTGCAAGGGTGCATCTCACGGCTGTTTGAACAATTATTATTTTCAATTGCCACATCTGTCATTTGAACAGCAATCAGCTAAAGTGTTGGTTTAAAGTTGGTGGTGTTTGTCACGTCTCTTGTTAATCCCTTCAGCTTCATTCTGAACCAGTTCAACATTTCATGGTGTAATGCTGCCAGGATCTTCTCGATGGATGTAAAATGTCCAGGCTGAAACAGTTTGTTTTCCTACCTTTGGCTGTTTATATGCTTATTTTCCCTTTTTCCCAAGCCACCTTCATTTCGAATTTGTACTTGTAATGCTGCTGCTCCACCTGCCCTACCTTCCCTCCCTGGCAGATCAAGTTTTGGTGTGAAGGTCTTTGGCCCAGCACACTTCCTGGATGCTGACTTCACTGTTCAACGCTGCTTCCTAGGGCTCTGAAAAACGGATTTGCTCCGACATGCAAGGCATCAATTGCAAACAGGAAAGGAAATAAACTTAGTATCCACATAGTGCCTATCAGGAGACGGGGAGAAGTTATTTACTGGCTTGGTTGAACTGTGTGAAGGCTGTGGGGTTTTTTTAATAGTGTAAATCCAATGATATATTAAACTTCGGAGAACCATCTGGCTCTGTAAATCGGGCAAACCTGTGGTTTAATGCAGTCTGTATGTAAGGTAATTTGAGAGCACTATCTTAGCAACAGCAGGGTCATAATAAAAACAAAGCTTAGTGCAGTAAAAAACTGTAATTGCTGCCAGAGGTCTGATTACTTCCACAAAGGCTGGATGCTGCTCTAAGAATGCTTGTTTTGTCTTCCTCTACATTTTCTGCCTCTGCCACTACCTGCAGCATTGCTCGGCTGTGAATTAAAACCATGTTTGTTTAGAAGAGACCATTTTTGCCCAAATTCCTGAATATTTATTTTAATCACAGAGTTAAGGACTCTCTTTTAAGTGCAATTGTGCCTGCAGCGCTGCCGGCTTGGGTACAGAGGGGGACAGAGAAGAGCTTTGGGGGACCTGGTAAACCAGGGCCTGGCTGGGGCTGTGAAGTGCAGCACATGGAAACTTGCCCGGGGCAGCTCTCGTTGTCTGCCTCTGCCGTGTGTGTAGGCAGCTTTAGGCGGGTCAGTGCTCATTCAGAGGCACCCAGCTCCCTACAGAGGCAAATACTTGCTTTGCTGCAATGCTGAGATGCGAAAATAAAACTGTGTGATTCTCCTTGGGCTTCATTTGCAGAGCAAGACACCCCACCAACAGCCCTAAAAGGATTCTGGTTATAATCTTCTCACATGGAAATTGCAGAGATAACAGTAGAAATCACAATTTATCTGTTCTGGTTTTAGCACTAATTCACCCTGTGGGTCCAAAACTTTCTAAGCTGATGAGGTCCTAACTAATGAAGAAGCCTTTGAACTCCAGGCCTGGTGTCAAAATTGTAGTTATGATCTCCCGTAAACAACACAGCTTTGTCCTGAGAAGAGTTAAACCCACAAAACTTAAGAGCCCAGGTAAGTTCCAGTTATTTTAGGCAGTAAGGATTCTTTCATGAATTGACTTGGAATCTAGTCGATGGTGGCATGTAGCTTCCTGCAGACTCCCTCTGTATAAAGTCCTTTGCTTCTGGAATGAATATGAGAACACCTTACAGCTCCACACACTCCCCTTACTGCCCCAGAAAGAGCCTTCATCCTTGCCTGCCCTCCCTTAAAGCTTCAAGTTTCTTTTCTCTTGGATTTAAAAGCCTTCAGTTTGTGCTTGAATGGTGAATGCAGAACCCTGTATCCAAGAAAGATTATTTTAATGGAGTTATGAGCTGGAACAGTTCTGAACTGAGAATTTCAGTGCATTTTCATTAACTGCAGCCTTTGGATAGGGAACAGCTGTAATCCTGGAACTGGTGCTGCACCTCTTTTGTGCCTTATACTTAGTGACTTTCAAATTGTCTATAGCACATGCATGGTTGGACAGAAAATATGCACCTGGAGGGGGGAAAAACCAGAAGTTTCTTTTGAAGTCTGGAAAGTCTGGTTTATTTTTAGTCCAAACAAGGAGGCAAGAGCAAGTTTCTCTTAGATTATCGATCTAGCCCAGGCGGTCAAGAACATTTGAAGCCAACAAGGACTCAATTTCTCACAAAAAGGACATCAGTATGCTAAATTTCTATAACCAATTTATATGTAATAAATATACATCATTCAAATAGTGAATATACTAAGCTTGTAAGTTTTTAATAGCAGTTTGGCTAAGTGAAAGACGGATTCATTAAATGGAAGGAGAAGAAGAATCTGACTTTTCAAAAACACAGAAGTAATTCTTAGTGAAGATGAACTTCTGCAGAAATTTCTTGCTAAAATAAAAGCAAAGCAGTAGAGGAAAGAATTAAAATAAGTCTAGAAACAAGTGGTTGTCTGTCTCTACTTGCAAATATTTGGTTCTAGCCAGATATGAGCTGACAGGTTTCACTTCTGAGAAAATAGTCATAGACAGTAAACATTTTATAAAAAGGGCAATATACTGCAAATCATGTTAAGATCCATTTAAATATAGTCAGCAATGTAAACTGAATTTGTTGGTGTTGTAAAATGTTGAATGAGTTTTATAACTGCCTCTAGCAATATACAATACCATATCTTTATGTGAAATGCTCTTCAAATTGTATTTACAGTGGAAGTAATTTTAGTAGTTCTAATGTGTTCTGCATATACTATTCATCAAAGTCAAATTATATTAAGGAATTTAAAATCTTAGTATCAGGGTTTTTTTCTCTGGTGCTTGAGTTTATATTGCTCTGAATTATTTTGGAAGATAAAGTGATAGTAGAATTTACTGGAGAAGAATAATCTTGTCTTGAAAATGTATACACTTGTCTCAGCAAAGGAAAATCTGATCTATTTTTAGATATGTGAGCTTTGATAAGGAGATAGGAGAAATTAATACCCTTCCCACTTGAAAACCATTAGGAAGAGCTAATGTGGAAGCTAAACAGGAAAAAAGGTTTCAGTGAATGTTGTACAGGAGTACAGGAGAGTCTGACGGACTCATTTTGGAGTATGTAGAAAATATGACAAATTATTTCAAATTTCCTGGCATTTTGGCAAAACAGAAGGCATTGAAGGTATTGATCCACTGGTTCTCTCTGCTAAGGGGCTGGGTGTGTCCTGGGAGAAGGCAGAAGACTGCATTGTTTATGAAAGATACCATTTTGATGGAAATAAAATTTTGACATCAGGCCTGAATTCCAAGGGTGGAAGACTTGCAGGGATGGAATTCCGGAGGGAAGAGGTTGGGATGAGGTTCTGGCACTTCCAGGGCTGCATGCTGGGATGAGGGTAGCAGGTGGAGCTGCCTAACCCAGTGCTCTGAGCCTGGAGGCCTCGGGCTGGCATTGCTCAGGAAGGATCTTCAAGGAGAGAAGAAGGTAACAATTCACTGTCTTGCAAGTTACTGGTTAAATTACAGTGAAAAAATTCTGTGCTAAATTTGGCACTGGATTTTTTAAAATTAAGATAAGCCCAGAATTTTTTCAAACAATGAATGGCCAGTGTTTGTCCCAGTGCAGTTTGTGTAATGGTGTTAAGCTTACAGAAGAATTTATTTGTAGGGAAAGCTGTACTGAACACTTCTATTGCAAATGCAGACAGAGCCTGCATAGTCTTTTCCCATGCATAAAACAAAGAGGTAGGATTGCTTAATTTTCAGAGAAAACATAAGAAAACTTTACAGAGAAGATAAATTGGACAAAAGAAAACAGTTTGCAGAAGGGGCAAATAAAATGTTAAAATTCAAGGGGCATTTCAGCCACTGGAAAGCAGTGGAGCTGAAATGGACGTATAATGCCTGCCAAAAAATTTTGGATGGATTTCACAAGAACCTCGCTGCTGTAAGTGAGCTGTCACTGCCATGGAAAGCCTTCCATGTGGGCAGTTTGGGTGTCTGCAGCCCCTGGCAGCTCTGCTCCATGTCCCTAGGAATGCTCTAGCGGGTTTTATAGGTGGTTTCCTCCTCTTCATCCTCCCCATTCTATCTGTGCGTTCTGGCCTTTCGGGAGCAGTCTTTCTGCACGGTACCGTCTCAGCCCTGGTAGGTGCACGCAGAGGGGAATGGATAAGAAGGACTTTCTATCACTTAAGATAACACAACTGCATAATCCTGTGGGTTGGTAAGACATTTTCCAAGCCCCGTTCTGCACGTCCTCGGAGGATCTCCTATCCCCGGAGGAACTTTGCCCATGCTGGCTCCCCTCGGGATCCCCTGCCTTTCCTGGCGTGCCGGGGGATGCTCCCGCGGGATGCGCCGG
>VYXC01003460.1:1253954-1306024 GCA_013397175.1 Platysteira castanea | reverse complement strand
CTTTCCTCTTTCCTCTTTCCTCTTTCCTCTTTCCTCTTTCCTCTTTCCTCTTTCCTCTTTCCTCTTTCCTCTTTCCTCTTTCCTCCTCTTCCCTTCGCCCAGGGGTACCCGGGTTTTGAATCACGGCAGAAATCAGGAGGGTTTGGGTGCCGGGCATCCTACGGGATCGCATTCCTATTAATTTTGCCTTGTTAGGGAGGAGACTGGGGCAAGCGAGGAGTGTTTTTATTTAATACTCGAAGTGAATTGAATTCCTGGAGCCTTTCTCATGTTTTCTAGTGGTTCGGCTGAGGATGTTAAAAGTATGCACGCAGGGTCACGGTGTTTGAAACCGCTGCTGCAGAAATCTCTCCCATAAATCCAGCCGGGGCGCAGGGCTTTGGGAAAACAGCCGGAGCGGATGCGGGAGGATGTGCTGCACAGGGCTGGGATGATTAGACTGCACTGACCATACGCACCCCTTGTGCAGACCCCGGGGATGGACTTTCAAGGATAGCGTAAATGAGAAAAAAAAATGTAGAAAGAATTCACTTTCTGGCTTTAGGTAAGTGTTCACGGAAGGGGACTTTGCAGTAAGGTTTTTTTAAAGGTGTAGCTGTTCTGATACTTGTGGCAAATGAGTGTGCTGAGAAAACTGCTGACTGAGCTGTTTTACGGACCCGAGCGAAAGTTACACAATTCTATGCTTCCCCAGTGTTTTTTTTTCATGTGAGGTGGAGAAACCCTGAGTGATTTCTCTGCAAACAGGACTTAGCTTTTTTTGGGAGAGTGGTAATGACTGGCTGGGGAGGAGGGAACAGCAGTTTTGGAGCCTGAGGATTTTAGGCATGAATTGTTCATTTTGGTGTTAACTCGCTTTGCCCTTTCTGGGGACTGAGATTCTTCCGTAGCTGTGAAAGAAGAAAAAGCAGTAGCTGAAGACAACACTTTATGTTGCCTGATTTTGTGCACTGGGAGAAAATGCAGTGAGGGAAGATTAGCTGCCTTCCTGCCTCTGTGTGTGAGTGGAGGAGAGCTCAGCACTGCGCTCTGTAACCAGTTGTGGCCGAGTTTAGGAGTAATTTGTGCAACAGGGAGCGTGGCCAGAGATTGTATTTACCTGATGCGGGAGCTGTAAATCACACCCCTGGGAAGACCTGCCCCCAGGCAGACACGAGGTCCTTGCTTCATGCTCGGCTTTGATTGTTTTCCTTCTCCCTCATGAATATGTAGTAAAGTGTTATTTTCTTTCACTTTAAAAGTTACTGGGGTTTGTAAGCTCAGTGGGCCAGCGTGTTGATCTCTGAATAGCGAGTTAATGTGGGTTTGTAAATTAACCTGTGTGGGCATTAACTCCAACAAGAAGCGTACCCGGTTACACGAACAGAGATGCACCATCCTGGGCAGTGTTCGACTTTGTGTTTGGGTAAACAAGGTCCCTCTAGTCCACCACTCCTTTTCTTCTGTTTTTGATTGGTATAAATATAAGCTGACGTCTTCTGCTTCAGAAAACCAGGCTGCCCACGTGTCTGTCTTAAAAGGCTTTTGGAGAGGAAGCCAAATGAGGCTTTTTTTGGTGTCTGTGTTATGAATTATGCTCTCTGACATGACTGTCATCCGTTGCTATTAAAAATACTTCTATCCAGATAAACAAGGATTCAACTGGCACTCAACTGGCCCACCTTCTCCTTGGTGCTAGTATTCCTGGAAGGCTTTAAGGCAGGGAGAGAGGGAGTATCCCACAGCTGAGGTGAGAGTTGGTCTGTCAGGGAATGTTACTGGCAGACAGTAGTTTTCATGTTTAGAAGAGCTCTGCAAATTTTATGTCATGGGTTAGACTCCAGGAAGGTGTTGCCACGTGTTTGTTGGGCACTAAAGCATGAGGCAGTTTAAGGGCAGATAGAAAAACTGACTCAGAACCAAAACTAAATTTTAAAAAAGGGGGACTATTATGTTGTTCAGTGAATCTACTAAATACAGTATTTCTGTTAGCTTCCCTACCTTTTTACTCTGAGATTAGTGGCGAGGGTTTTGAAGTGTTCTGCTGTGCTCTGTGTTCTTCGTGGCATTTCATCCCTCCCTTCCCTTGGACACTGCAAACACTAGCAGAGGACCAGGCTTAAACTTCGTTCTGACCACAGCCAGCTTAATATTTTGATATGTGATCTGTGTGCCAAAGCACTCAGGCTTTTTGTTTTTTTAGTCCAGAGGGCTGCTTAATCCTAAAAAAAAAAAACAAAAAACAAAAAAAGGCTGTTGCTACAGAAGTGGGGCAGCCACCCATAACTCCATTTCTGCTGCTTCTTAGCCTATTATAAATCTCTGGCTCTGCCCAGGGGGAGAAGAGAGGGAGAGGTTTGGGACGTTAAAGTACTTGCCAGAGCCCTGTGCAGAGCTGCCGTGACCAGGGCACTTCTGTGGGATGTGCGTGTGTTCCTAATAATAACACATTTCCTAAACACAGTTAAAAATTGCTTCAGTAGATGCAGTAACATTCCATTAGCTTAGTGACCTGCAGAAGTACTGCAAATAAAAATAGATTTATTTTCCTGTCTCTTCTAGGCCAGAGCGTTTTTTTTTTTTTTTTTTTTTAAAAAAACCATAAAAATTTTTGTTACTTAAAATNCAGGTTTGCAGTGAGCACTTTCTAACATTAAAAAAACAAAGAAGGTTTCACAATATACAGCTACGTGTAACTGCTTTGCTTTGAGAAGATGCAATCATGTCTTGCATCACGCCTTGCAGTCACATCTTGCACACAAGTGGTGTGACTTAGAAGGCACTGTGATTTCAAGAAAGGGAGAGAATAAAACCACTGAGTAGTTAATATAGATTTCATCAGGATTTTTGTTGTTTCTGCTAGGAAAAATGAGCTTTCTTCTGTTAAAGGTGTTCACTAAAACATAGAGAACCACTTTGCTCAGGAATTAATCCAGTTCTAATTCGAGCTAGTAAAAGTGTTTCTAGTGCCTTTGACAGCAGACTGTCTTCCTGAGGATTTTTCCNAAACATAGAGAACCACTTTGCTTTAATTTGAGCTAGTTCCTCCTGTCTTTGATAGCAGACTGTATCTTCCTGAGGGCTTTCTTGGCCATTCCATTTGCCAGCAATGGGGCAGGAGCAGGGGTCCACCCTGTCCTGCCGTGTCCCTTCCCAGCCTGCAGACCAAAGATGCACAAAACAACGTGCTCCTAAACATGTGTTAGTGAGACCTGGGACAGCCTGTCACCTTCTGAGATGGGGAATCTGCCCTGTCAACAGGAAAACGCTGGACATCTGGGATGGAACTCTGCTGAGTGTCACCTGCAGGAACCGACTGAGAAGTTAGAACTGGTGTACCCCAGAAAGATGCTCAGACTTGTGTCGAGTGCTGCTGTTTGCTGTTCTCACAGATATGCCAGGGACAAATGTGTTTTTTATCACTTTGGTTACATTACAGGGAAAAACAAACAGGTTATAAACGTATCTGTATATGGCTCTTCNTTTTTTTTTTTAGTTATTTTTAGTTTATTCTATTTATCCCATTCTGAAAGTTATGTTCCTGATAACAAGCTCTGCAAAAAATCCCCAAGAGGAATGGCAGTGCAGATCCCAGGTGGCTGCGTGGCTGTGATCTGTAAAAATCTCTCAATTCCTGTAGGAAATACCTTTGGTTTGTCTCCATAAAATCACCCAGATACTTCCACTGAAATGTCTCTAGGCTTTTCTGCCTTGATTCCTATTCCCCGCTAAGAAAACAGTGAAGGACAAGGCTGATGTGACTCACCCGTGGTGATGTGAGTGCTGGAGCGGGGTGAGGGAGGGTGTGGGAATCGCAGCTCCCTGTGTATGGGAGGAGTGGTGGAAGCTGATGGTGTTACACACAAGACCAGTCATGCATGATGTTTTGTTGTCTTTTCGAGGCAGCTTTGGAATGACTTCACATCTTAGTGTTAGGGAAGGTCTCCCAGAATGGATCTGGAGATGGAAAGGAGTGCTTTTAGAGTGTGTAACAGCTGAGGTTTGAGTGATTATTCATGGCAAAGATGGTGTAGTGGGTTGGTTGGTTAACCCATGACAGATGGGAATTGTTTTGAGTAGCTGTGCTAAATTTTCACATGAAGTGGAAGATCCTCACCATGCAACCTCCTCCTGTTGTCAGCAAGAAGAGCTACTTCTTTGGGGAAGACCCACTTCAGCTGCAGCTGAGCAGGCTTGAATGGTTACCAGAGATGTGATTGCGGTTGCTTTTCTTTCATTTTCCATTTGGGAACCTCCCATAGGTTTTTCCTCCTGTGTGAATCTCATATCTGCTCACAGCCTTTAAAGCATGAGCTGTGACTCCATGAGGCAGAGGAGTTGGAATTTCCTCAGGCCTCTGCTGTGCAGTGCCTGTAGGATCCCCCTGGGCTGGATTCCGGATGCTCTCCCGGTGTGCAGGGACCGGCAGTGCTGTCACCATCGGTCCCTGACCTCGTGGTGGGGACTCCCTCACACCCCAAACCCTGTGACATCATCCTCACTAGAGAGCGTTTCAGCCTGTGCCCAGCCCTCTCCCCTATCAAGGACAGTAAGTGCTGTCTCTGCTTGGGAACAGTGATGTGTTGTGTTGATGCCCTTAAAAATGTCAATTTTCTCAACTTTTGCAAGTACCAACCACCTGCTTCGTAACCCCCCTGTGACCAAGGCAGGAACAAGCAAGAGCGAGAGGTGTTCGCAAGAGCTGGGCCTGCCTTTGCTCTGGGGATGTGCACACTTCCAAAAGCTGAAAGTTTTAATTCCTCCAGCTCTCTGGGCCAAGAGTAAGGAATTCCAAATTAAACAGATTAGCTGCAAGCTCTGAACTTCTCCCAGCCATGCCTATGCCCCAGAGAGTGAGCAGTGTAAATAAAAGGTCACATTGCACTTTGAAGTTGGTGTATTTTTGACTATTACACTAGTTCCTTATTTTCTAAAATGAGTAATGCAGTGGGAGGCTTAATCCATATCCCAAATACAAGAAAACACCAAGAAATTCCTATTTCCCATCAGTTGTGGCTTTTGCTTATGTTTATTTCAGAAGTATAGGCTGGATAATTTTTTTATGTGTATCTAGGATAGAAAAAGCAGGATTAAATAGAAGGGCAGCCACATGTAGTATCAAAGTAATATTTGAGGCAAATCATCATAAATTAAGCAGTATTTTACGTAGAAGTTGTATTTCAAGTTTTTTTTTTGCAGGGTTAAGTAATAACCAAAACAGTGACACAAAGAATATGGCTGTAAAACACAGGGATAAATCTGCCGTGTTTTACTTGGATGTCACAAGGACTTAGAAACTTTCAAGGTATTTTATATAACATATGTGCTTTATTGCTTAAACTGCAGAGAATTTGTACTTCCCTACTATACTCTATGGCAAAATGCTTGAAGAACTGTCTGGGTGTTTGTACCAGGAGCAGTAACAACTCATGGTGTGGTTATGGGACAGGATGCAGAGCTTTGCATTAAATTTCTGTATGGCCTGTATGCAACAGACAACCTTGCTCCTGGAAATAAAACTGACGTGAAGCAGTCTATGGGGTCCATATTTTTTCTGGAAGGGTGGAAATAAAATGACCAGGCACTGTCCGCAAACAGAGCAGCTCATGTGGAGAGCTCAGCTTATTTGGAAGGGATTATTTAACTCTTTTGTCACACTGTGTGTAGATAAATCTGGGGGTTTTTTTGAGCTTGGAGCAAGTAAAGAGGCTAGTGTTTACCCAATAAAACCCCACTGAACAAGTGGCACACATAAAGTACGTGCTTGGGTATTAAAAAGAGAACTTGTTTAGAGGATGTGTAGCTTAACAGGTCTGAAGCATAACGGCCTCTGGAGCTAGAGAGGCAATAAGAAAAGTATTTATAGAATTATGCTTTTCTGTTGTGTGTTGGGAGTGTGAGTACTGTCTACTAAACACTGCATTTACTTGCTTTATGCTTTGCAGAAGGCAGGTGTTTCCCTGATGTTCCTCATTAGCTGACCCCGTGCTCCTCCAGTATTTTAAAAGAGGACCTTTGTGTTTGAACAGAAGGGGATGTGCTTGGGGGTTTTAATTGGTGCCAAATTTTAGGGAAGACCCCTGAGAGCGAGATGTGCAAGGGGTTCAGTTGTGCCCTGTGCAGGTTCAGGGCTGCTGCTGGGAAGGAGGTGGCAGAAGGCTGGGCTGTCAGCATGGTGGGGACATGGCTGATGACATGTCAGCATCCTCAGCTCGCTGGGGACCCGGGTGTGTCTGGATTAAAGGTACCAAAGCCCACACCTTGAGTTACACCTCAGACTGAGTAGGGAGCTATTATTAGTGTTCAGTGTAGGAAGAGGTAACAATATCCCCCAGCAAGGCACGAAAGTTGAGCCTTATTTTTGCTGCAGATTTGATCTGGGATTTCTGATGCAACAGAGGACCCAGAGATAGCTCCAGCCTGTGAAATCTCTCAGTAACAGGATAGGATTTCTCTTCCTTCCATCCTCAAGGTATTAAAATGAAGAAATTAAGCTGCAACTACTGTTTATTAAATGCTGAGGGACTGCATTAATCTGATAAATGGGAAGATTGTTTTCAGGCAGAAGAGGATGAATAGAAATGAGTTGCAGCTTTTGGGTTCACTGGAATTAATATATCTAGGATCAACTGTTATTTCAGCCAGCTTCTTTTATTGGCAGTTTCAATATTCTAAAAATGGTATTTCCTGCCTCATATCTGAACAAGATACCACATGTGCTTGTAATTTAAATGTTACAGGCCACATAACATGTGTGTGATCAATGGTATCTTGTATCGTTTTCCTTTTACCCGAAGCATTTGGGTTACATTTATACGGGTTCCATGGGGGACCTTTGTCTTTTGGAGAAAAAACCACATCCATCCTGAAGCCTGAATTTATTTCAATTTCAAGGAAGAATGTTCCAGTTCATAAGAAGGAATTTGTAGCACCGTTTGGGACAAAATAGGACTTGAAAGCATTACTTTATTGCATTGTGCAGATTTAAAAGAATCAGAGAAGAAGTGATGTAAAGCAGCATAAGACTGATTTTGTGCTTTTTTTTCAAGACTAGATGAGTGGTGCTATCATTAACACACAAGAGGGTGCATTTCCTTTTATTAGCATGACATAATACAAGCAGCTTGTAAAAGTCTGTTTGGGCTTATTTTTTTCTCCAATCCTAGTGGCCGGTTTTGGGGATCAGTGAGTAATACTAGGGGAACCACTATCTGTTTCAGCACTTCTTGCATGTGTGTTTCTGTTATCATCAGCATCTTCCTTTCTTTAAAAAAAACCCTCCCACGTAATTGCAACAGCAACAAGAAAGAGAAAGCTGCAGCCTGTGACAGGTACACTGAGGGTATTGTGACTGCAGAGGAGGGCAGCATCTGGGAACGTGGTTTCCTTCATTGACACTTACTGACAGAAGTTAAATGTTTGGCAGGTGGTGTTCAAACACCTTTTTGTTTTGTAGTGGGGAGGCAGAAAACCTGCCAAATAATCTGCAGCATGGCATTTTAAAAAGTGAATAGTAACAGACGTTAGGGAAAAAAAAACCCAAACATCTGGGAATAATAAAGGATGCTGAAAAACTCCCTTTCTAACAAGAAAGGGAAACAGTCTGCAAATGTGTTCTTTATTGTAAACACCCGATTTTATCATTTCTTTTCCATTGGTGCATCTCAGTGTTGTGTGATTTGCCCCTTGAGCATGGCTGTGGCCACACTGGAGGGTTGTGGCATCATCCCCAGCGCCCCTGCAGTGAAAGCCTTCTCTCCCATCCGCAGTGTGTTTTTTTCTCTCTCTGGCTGTCCCTTATCTCTTGTAAATGCCAGAGGAGCTCTTAATGGCAGCCTTTGAGGCTGTTTCCTTATGTTCTCTTGTCTACCAGGCTGCCCCAGTGTCCCGGCTGTTCCAGGAAAAAGCCATGCCCCGAGTTAGCATCACATTAGCATCACTCTCAACAAATGAGGCTTTGAAAAAAGGGCTGAAAACTTCAAAACTTCAGCTGTAGAAATAATTAATGCTGAAAGACCCATGGTGGCAACCAGAGGGAGAGGAGGAGAAGGGTGTGATATGGGAGGAAAAAATGATGACCAAGTCAAAGACCAAACAGCTGTGATTTTTCTTTCCATTGCTGCACTTTATTATGATGAAGTGATTGTGTGGGTGAAGGATACACTGGTAGTTGTGTGTGCCTGAGCTATGATAGTAATTTGTACTTGTTTGCTCCTTCTCTCCCTCTCTTTCTGCAAGTGGTGCTTAGAAAATAACTAGCATAGTGCAAATATTTTTCTGAACAAAAAGGTCAAGAGTTCAAAAACTAATGAAGGACCAGAGTCCTCCTCCACCCTGAGCTCTCAGTGGCTCAGCCTCAGAGTAAGCAGGCTGTGCCATGGTTTATGGCACTTTCTTACCAGCTACAAACCACCCCAGAAATAACAGAGAAATGGTAAAAATAAAGACTTGTAGCACAAGATTTCACTTGGCTGAACTGTGGCGTGCCTAAAAGTGAACTGTTCTCTGAATGTTACAGATAAAGAATGGCTTTTATGGTCATGTGATTCTGTAGCACTGTGCAATTAAACAGCCTGACTGTGGCTGTCTGTGCACGAAGGGCAATAGCTCTAAGTCATCATTAGCTGACCTTAATTAACAGAGTAATGTACATGCAGGTGGTTTTTGTCTATATGAACTCCGCCTCCTTGTGCTTTCAGGCAACATGAATGTGTTCTGACAGAACAAGAGTAACTTTCTATCAAATGAGCGATGTTTACATGTGCCCCGCGGTGTTTCATTGTACTCGATTCCTCCTCAGGCACTGGCAATTTTTTGCTTGCTCCCTCATCAGGCAGGAGCAGTGGGGAGGAAAAACTTCGGGGCAACATGCCCTGCATAAGGATGCAATGAGCATTTAAATTTCAGCGCACAATTTAGAACCACGAAGGCAAGATTAATGATTTACTGGTTGCAGTCCTGCTCTGAGGACATCCAGCTGAGCCCTTTACCAAAGACACTTTGTTTGATGAAGTGTAGTTTATTAATTGGTTTAAAGACCTGTCCTTTTTCCAGGCCACCGGCCAATTCAGTGCTTGGCAGATGTGAGTGTTGTTACTTGGCCTTGACTTGTGTTTTGTCAGCGTTTTGTCTGCGGTGGAGGCTTGCAGTCTACTCTCCAGAAGGAATGTACCGCTCACCCTTAGGGCTAATTTTTTGTTTATAACCGTAATCCCTTTCCAGTGCTTCCTTGTAACATGCCCAGTCTCCAGGAGCGTAAGCCTGGGTTGAAGGAACTGATGTAGAGAGATTCCTGCACAGGTCTGGCAGGCATCCAGGTTTTTGCCCTGATGGCAGCAGCATGTGTTGCTTTGCCATCAGCACTGAGTTGCTACAGCTTCCCATCAAAAAAATAATCCCCTCTCTCCCTTCTGATTCTATTTTTGGAAACAGCCACACCATTCGTAGTAAAATGCTGTTTTGTTTGACAGGGGAGGGAGAGGAAACCACCTGGAGGAGATGCCCAGTATGGAAAATCTCTATCCATATTCCAAATGATGCATAAACTGTATAGTATTACGTTGTATAGTATGAAGCTGAAAATATTATTCAAGCAGTCCTGTATTGCTGTGGGGCATTCTGCTCTCTCTGATTGAGAGGCTCTGTACATCAGATGCTCTGAACAGCTCGTAGAGCTTAGAGCTTCCCTCAATCCCCAACCTGGGAGAGCAGTGGGGATTCACGGACAGTTAATCTCTTTCTACACAGCTATCTCAGATTATACATGTAAAACAAAGTGCACTGGATTTGTGAATTGCTTGCAGATTTCAACTTTGTGTGATTTGAGTTTGATTTGAATCATGTTTGTTGTTTCTTCATAGATGGCTTGCGGGTGATGCGTGTGCCAGTGCCTCAAGTTTCTCCTACAAGATGTGTTCCCCAAATCCAGCAAACTGGGTCACCTTTGATGACGAGCCTCTCTTCCAGTCGCCTCAGAAACTGGTTGATAAACAGAGTAGTTGCAAAGCAAATGGCCTTAAGCTCAACCTGTCCAATGTTCATGAGTCTTCAAGTAGGTCATCCTCTACAGGCAGCACTCCCCTCTCATCTCCTGTAGTGGATTTCTACCTGAGTCCTGGGCCCCCCAGCAACTCTCCGCTTACTACACCTACCAGAGACTACCCAGGAAACCCATGCTTTCCAAAGTCTGGGGTTCACATGCTTTATCCCATCCCTGAATGGCCATCAAATGTTAACCCTCCTCCATCCCCTGGGATTTGCTCATCCCTAGCCTCACAGAAACCAAGCAGCCTTCCCTTGAACCCCTCACCTAATGACCATCCAGTTAAGACTTTGGTCTCCAAACCAGCAGATGAAGGAAGCCTTAACCCAGCAGGAAGCTGTGAGGAGCTGGCTCCAGGACACTTCCCATACTTCCACAGTGACTGTGCTTTTTCCAGTCCTTTTTGGAAGGAAGGGTGCTCCCTCAGCATGTCGCCAGCTAATGTTAGCATGCTCAGGAAGGACAAAGTGCTTGACAGGAGTGGGTGTCATCCTAGAGACAAAGAGACTTGTCATGATCAGAAAAGCCTTAACCAGGGCTCCTTCAGTTACATCTGTGAGAGGCTTGAACATCTGCAAGCTGACAGCTGTGAGGCCGTGGAAAACCCACCCGTCTCCAGCACCCAAGCGTGGCACAAGCTCTCCCCCACCATCCCACGCAGCCTTTTCAGGAGCCGGAAATCAGATGGGTGGCCGTTCATGCTGAGGATTCCCGAAAAGAAGAACATGATGTCATCTCGGCAGTGGGGCCCTATTTACCTGAGCGTCCTGGCTGGAGGGGTGTTGCAGATGTATTACGAAAAGGGCCTGGAGAAACCTTTCAAGGAATTCCAGCTGCAGCCGCAGTGCAAGCTGTCCGAACCCAAACTGGAGAGCTACAATGTCTCAGGAAAAATCCACACTGTGAAGATCGAGTGCGTGTCTTACACGGAGAAGAGGAGGTACCATCCCAAAGCAGAGGTGATCCATGAGCCGGAGGTGGAGCAGATGCTGAAGCTGGGCACCACAGATTATAACGACTTCACCGATTTCCTCGTGACGGTCGAGGACGAGCTCATGAAACTTCCTACTGTTTCCAGACAAAAGAGGAATTATGAAGAGCAGGAAATGACTCTGGAAATAGTGGATAACTTTTGGGGGAAAGTCACTAAGGCAGAAGGAAAACTCGTAGAAAGTGCAGTCATCACACACATTTACTGCCTGTGTTTTGTGAACGGCGGTGCCGAGTGTTTTCTAACCCTGAACGACCTGGAGCTCCAGAAGAGGGATGAGCGCTACTTTGAGAAGGAGCAGGAGAGGAAATGGATTGATATTCTCGACTGCCATTTCCATAACTGTGTCAAAGCACAGGAATTTGAGCAATCGCGGATTATTAAGTTTACACCCCTCGATGCCTGCAGGCTGGAACTGATGCGTTTCAGGACACGCTACAGTGGGCAAGACCTTCCCTTTTCTGTGAAGGCTGCAGTGGTGGTTCAGGGGGCATACATTGAACTTCAGGCTTTCATAAACATGTCTTCAACTGCTCAGATCCTGACACGTTTACCCGCTGTGAAATACTGTGAAAATGTTATGATACGCTTTCCTGTTCCCACACAGTGGATTAAAGCACTTTGGACCATGAACCTCCAAAGGCAGAAGTCCCTAAAAGCAAAAATGAATAGGAGAGCCTGCCTTGGGGCTTTGCATGAGGTTGAATCTGATCCTGTAATTCAAGTCTCAGTTGGAACAGCAAAATACGAGAGTGCCTACAGGGCCGTGGTGTGGAAGATTGACAGGCTTCCAGATAAAAATTCAAGTAAATAATCTGTGCTATAAAGTGATGGGCTTGGGTGTGTGTCTTCACTGGGTTTATGCTTGTGTACCTCCATCAGCTGTTGTGGTTTGGGATTTATCTGTGGGATGTTGTAGGTAGAAGCTGGAGTAATCTCTTAGGAAAAAGAGAATACAGACTTATCAATTTTTTAAAATTATGTTTTCCTAATTTATTTGGTGAAGGCAGATGTACTGTCAGTCATTTCAAGTGTGCAGTATCATGGAAGTGGAGCTGATCATTCTGAGTAAACGTCAAGTCTGTAGTAGCAAGGCTGAGGGAAGGGTTTATGCTTCCCATGTACCAGCTGGGTAATGGGTGGGATGGGAAGCAGAAGTTGGTTGCTAAAATGATTTGTTCACCCAGTATCACACAGCTAATAGGGAAGGTGGTATTGTCACTGCTGTATCTTGGCTTTCTAGCATCATTTAAGAAATGGTAGGTATGACACAGAACTAGAAAGTGCCGTGGTTAAATTTACTGTAGGAAGGCAACAGTGCTTTTGCAAAGGCCAATTCCTATTGCCTCTTTCTTGGGTTTGTGCATTGAGGCTGTACATTCATGGCAATAACTGCACTGACAAAAAGTGCCTCCAGCTTTATTCCCGTTTCTTTCTGGTGGTGGTACCTCACTTGTAGCAGTAGAAGCAGCTATGTTTTTAATTGCACACACGGAAGTAGTTAATTCACCTTAATTTAAAGGAGAAAATATGACTTTTTGAAAAAGAAAAAGATAAATATTTGGGTTTAAATTTCCAGGTTTTAGTCATTTTACCAGTACCTTTCTAAAGACATAGTACTTTCCTAAAGGCATAAAAATTTTGAGGAATGCAGTATCCTGCTTCAAGTTCTGTGAGTGAAGGCATTTGATCTTTTGCTTGATCCTTTGCATTATGTTTACCTGAGGCTTTGGGGATCTGTGTAAGACAAGGGCACCTGTCTTTTTTTTTGTATTTCATGTAAAATATCTGTAAAATCTGTACTTTTAAAAAAGGAGTAAGTGTGTGTTACTAATCTGTGGATTTTCCTAGTCTTATATTATCCTGTCTGGGCTAGCTGCCTCTTTAGAAATGTCCAGAAAAGATTTTATCTTCATAAGTCCTGGTTTCAGGTATTCTACTACTAAGACAGGACTAATGGTGGGGGAAGAGCAATGACAGAGAGAGGGAAGATAAGGGCATGGGCTGGGGAGACTGGAAAATGGACAGGGAGGGCAGAGGAGTTGATGGAGAGATGTAGAACTAGAAGGCAGAAGGAGATTCTTCAGGTCTTCAAAATCCCTGTCCTGTGCTCCAGGTTTCAGAGATTTGCACCATGTTGCTGTGACCCACGTGTTTTCCCAAGGCTTACGGGACTGTTTGGGTAGTTTTTAGTATTCTTTGCTATTTCATGTACGTTTACTTCTGTAAAATCAAGTCAGCAGTTCAGGCAATTTTAAAGAAGATTATAAGCCTTCCAAATTCCCTGCAGTTCTTTCACCTGAAGATTCAATGTGCAAAATTAACTTCAGATATAATGTGTTTGAAAGTAAGAACCGGGGGGTTTTTTTGAGGTATTCCACAGCTTTACACTATTTTCTACCAATAGCTTAAAATTTTGACATTTGAATAATTTCTCTGGCTGAGATCTGCAGAATCATTTGTCTCTGTGAAATGTTCATGCGTTTGAAAAACTGTTTTGGCAGCAATACTGCGCAGTCAAATTTTAAACCTCTTTATCAAGTGCTCTGTACACAGTTAAGAGTTTAAAAATAGAGTTATCCCAAGGCATGCCAAAAGTCTGGAGACAGTCAAACTAATAGAAATATGTAAACTTTCATAATGTGTTTACCGCAGGCAGAAAAATATGCCGAGGATTTCGCTTTCAAAAAGCCTTTGTCCCAGGATTCTTAAAAAATAAATAAAGAAGGAAGGGAGAAGGAAATGTTGCCTACAGTTATATTGTGGCTCCATTTATAGACTTTGAAATGTGTTAATATCCACTGGATTGTATGAAAGCATTTTCTTGGAAAAGTGCTGGCCAAATGAAGTCAGTAGGAGCTGCAAGAAACACCAGACTTTTAAAGGTGCCTATGCCTTTTCAGATATCCAGATGTTGATTTTGGAGTCAGAATTTTAGCATTATTTAAAAAAAAAAAGAAAAAAAAGGAAAAAAGCAATAGGCTTTGAAAGGCTGATCCAGTGATATTTCTGCAAACTGAGTCTATGTTTGTGAAATTGGGGGTTGGTGTAAGGAAATGCAGAACATGTTATGATTTTAGCACAGCACTGGGGCCAGTCTTTGCAGTGGAGAAGCTGTGTCAGCTGCTTCCCAAGGAGTTCCCAGGGAGCAGGGCAGAGACTAGACTGCAAAATGCTGTGCTTTAATCACTTGCTGTGTAAATTTGAGCCCTGTGGTGTTTCCTGCTAGGACACCTCCATACTTGAGCCATTGTGTAAAGCAACAGTTCTTCAGCTGATTATTTCTTCTTTCATTCTGCATCATGGAGCCACACTGAGGAAGCAGGGGCTAAATGACACAGCAGATTGGAGCTAGGGGAGCCTGTGGCTGCTGGCAGCCCTGTTACTGCCTTTAGCATCTGTGCATGGACTCTGCTGTGGGAGGTGATGTGGTTCCCAGCAACCACCAGGTGCTGATTTTCTTATTTTCTAAACGGCCTAGGTGGAAACTCAAAGCCATGACTTTTTCAGGTGGGCTCCATTCCTGCCCAGCCACCCCCTTCTGGCACTGGCACCACTGTGAACTGCTGCTTGGTGGTGGTACTGTCCCACTCCTCTATTTCCTATGAATTTCTTCCAGCAGGTCGGGCAAACGTACCCATTTAGACATAGCTGCAGGAGTTATTAACTCCTAACAACCCTAATGTAAATCTGTTCTTAGTAATCGTTTATGTTTTCATGTTCAAAATGAGAGTTTTACAACTGGACCTATTTTGGCAAAAATAGAATTATTACATAACTAAGATAACCAACACATTATTTTGGCTTTAATTGCTTTGCTTCATAAGCGTTTCTCATATCAAGGTTGCTTGAATGCTACTTACACAGGTGAAAAAGGGCTAAACAGTGTTAATAAGTGCAAAGCTAGATTATTAATTGCTTTTGAAATGCTATATGAATGCTAAATGATATTTGGAATCTAGTTTCATACTTTTACTGATCTTTTGTTTGCTTGTTTTGGCTTTTTTGTTGGCATTCTTTGGAGAAAGAGAACAAGAATTTGGAATGCTTTTTGGAAACAAGAGCCAGATTTTCAGATTAGAGAAGACTAAAATCTCTCAATTCACTGAACTCTTAACAAGTCACATAGACACCTAAACTGCAGGGTTTCTGTCTCATAAGTTAGATAGTAAAAGCTCAGTTATGTCCCCAGATTCTCTGATTGTCTTTCAGGAGTGGTTTGATTTCGTCAGTCCAGGTGGTCACGTCTCCATGGTGCCTGATGGGCCACATTTTGGGTAGCTGGGCTTGAATACGTCATCTTGAATATGTCAGGGCTCTGAATACATGACTTCAGCACATTGTGCCTGCTCCAACCCATTTGTCTTTCCAAAGCACCACCTTTGCTTTCCTTCTGGCCAACACCTGGCTTTTTCAGCATTACAGTTTCTTCTGCAAAAGGATCTTCTACACGCAGCCTCTCTTCCTTCTTCTAACTCCAGTGTAACACAAGGCCTGGGAAGCAGTGGTTTCGTGGAGCAGAGATGACAAGAACTGCTCAGTTTTAGGTGAAGACTAAGGTGATGTTCACAGTCTTCCAAAATGCTGGTCAGTCAGTCGTCTGACAGCCGAAGGGAAGAAGTTGCTCTACACTCCTAGCACAGCCCAGCAGTGGCAGAAGAACTTCTCCACAAGTGAAGGGGTGAGTAGCTCCTTCTGACCTTGGTGTTGGTACAAGAGAAAGATGGGCTTGGGTGAACCCTGTGTTTTCGGAATAGGCAAAAAGGTCCAGTGGAAGCTGTTCCAGAGGACCCAAGGCAGTGGCCTCACCCAAATCCCAAATGTATTGTCTCTGCCTTTGCAGGTCACAACCTAAGGAAAAGGAAGCACCCCAGAATTCACTGCATCCCAACACCAAGACCACCTCACGGGTGTGGGTCAGCTGGAATATAAACCCAGAGGCTTCTTTAAGGGCTAGATGGTCCTAGAATCACAACTGTGCCATGTCTGGCAGGAAAACCTTCAGCAGTGGACTGAGAGGTATGGCCCGTTTATGCCTGGACTCAAGTGGACATCTATTATCCAACGCTTACCATCCGATATCTGCCCAGGAAAATTCCAAGCAGTGATTATTTCTGAATTCCATTTCTCAGAAGACAAAATAATTTACTAAGCAATTCCCGTTGCTATTTGTTTCTTCATAGGCCTCCCCTCAAAAAAAACCCAGGAAGATCCTGAATTTGATCTCCAAAAGCCCTTAGATCTATGCCAGTTGCCTTCTACCACAAATGAACTACAAACAACAAACCCTTTTTCCTCAGATCCTTGATTAAGTACAGCCCCAGAGGCAGAGGGTGCCTTTTTCCTGGTCAAGACATGCCATGCCATCTTGGTGCTGCAATTCCTGCTATCCTCCCCAGGATGCTCCACTTGTGGCTGACACTATGCAGCCCACCCCCACAAACAGCACAAGGAGCAGGTCAAGTGAGCGTGTTGCCAAGCTGCATCCTGGCACCACCACGGGAGAGGGGAGCAGGTCCTGGGAGCCAAAAGGAGCACAGCTCAGATGGGATGGCAACTTGCAGTGTGGCTCTGGATGAGGATGTTCCTTGTGGTGTCCTGTTGCTGGGATGATGGAGGATTCAAGGATGGAGAGGTCCACATCGACAGAGGCTCATTCCACCTTGTCCAGGCAGTCACAAAGAGGGACTGTGGTCCAAGAGAGTGTTAGTGCAGGAGAAATGGGCTTGGACACAGCAAGAGGTGACCAGCAGCAGATCATGGACAAGGCTCACATCACAGAGATGCAGACATCTGCCTGTCTCTGGGTACATGAATGATAAAACACCATCTCCTCTTCACACTTGTTCCATGCTCCAGCTTCGTTCTCGAGATGTTGGCAGGTGGCTGTAATCCTCATTTGTGACTTTGTTCCCTCCTCTATTTCCATAATAAAATCCTTGATGTTGCAGTTTTACTGGTCTCTGTGTTTTATGTTACTGTCCTGAGACTTCAGCCACAGCCTGCATACCCCTGGCATGGCACTCCTCTCAGACTGGGGATCTTTGTGCTCCAGTGCCTTGCAGCACCCTCTCCTGAGATGTGCCCAGAGATGCCTGTCATGTTACAGGCAAAACCTGCAGTTCAGACAGGCACCCAGCCCAAGGCTCCTAGGAGCAATGGAGGTGCAGCTTTTTTATTTATTTTTGCCTTGCAAAATGCCTGTGAGCCTGTGGATGTGGAATATTACTGTGATTTTTCCCATGGGATGGATAAGGCTCAGTTTATGTTAGCTCTATCTTCAGTATTTCCTTCATTCTGATACAAAATTGATTCCTGTCACCGGAGGAAGCCAGTGCGTAAAGAATGGGACATTTTTTCCTGAACTTCAAGATTCCATTCAGTGTAATGGATGAAAACCAAATATACACTGCCAGGCTTGCCTTTGACAAAATACAGGCAATCCTTTCTCTGCTTTTGTTTTTTTTTTTTCCCCTGCCTGCAGCCAAAGCCTAGTTAGTTGTCTATGCTGATGATTAAAATCCTGGAGAGAAGGAGATATGCAGAACTGCTATGTTTTTCCCTGAAGAATTTGGAGAGGATTCTTTTCATTATATTAACTTGTATTATCCTGCTTTCACACACGCGGTGGATCTGCTGACTCCAGTTGCTTTGGGAAGTGGGCTTTCACCTTGGTGTTCCAGGAGAAGTGCCTGTCCTTATCATTGCCACATGTAAGAAATGCTAAAGCAAGTGATCCTCGGGATCATCCCTAGGATGTTTAAAGTAATTCAGAATATGCTGCACAAATCCTTCATGACTCTGCTTTATAACATCACAGTTATTTTAGCAATACTTTTTTTTTTTTTTTTTTGGCAGAAATGGGGTATGTTCTTTTCCAAGCTAGATAGGCACTCCAGGTAGCCCTTATCCTGGCGGGTGGGATGTATCTTGTTTGAGCAGCACTCTGAGCTGCACCTTTATCTTCCTGCTGTAATAATGTAATAAATGATTGTACACAAGATAGCTGTAGTACTTGAAATAAGCACTGCAGTAACATTTCTACAGCAGAGAGCTCTGGAAAGGGGGTTATTGGACATAGGGCAGCATCTCTGCCTTGGCCACACTGGAACCTTCCAGCTTTTATTTTTCTGTAAGAGTAAGAAATGCATTTTTAAGGGAAGACTGAGATTCCCTCAAATAGTCTGAATTTAGCAACAAAGCCCCAAGTTTGTAATATTCTTCTCTCAATGAGAAGCTGAAAGGATCTGGAAAATCTTAAGTAAATTAATTTGTAAAATTGCAATGACTGTGAAAAGTGTGCTGAAGAAGACAAAAAATGAACAAGGGGCCACCTTATTTCCAAGTAGCAAAAGATTATAGATAGAATAATCTTGTATCATAAAAACAGCTCTGTGTTTATAAAAGGCAAAGCTGTGCTCTCTCACTAGGAGATTAACCTTACACTGTAAACAAAAAAAGGGTAATTCACTAATGGTGTGATGGTTTTCTTTTTCTTTTCCAAGGTTTGGATCATCCACACAGCCTCTCTTACAAACTGGAACTCGGGTCAGACCAGGAGATACCGTCTGACTGGTACCCATTTGCTACTGTCCAGTTTGTTGTTCATGATACCTGTGCCTCAGGAACCGAAGTGAAGTCCCTGGGCATAGAGAGTGATCTGCAGCCCCAGAAACACGTGGTTCAGAAAGCTTTTTACAATTGCCAGGTATTCTCAGGGCTATGCTTTCCCTGTTTCCCTCCTCTTCTTCCTCCCTGCTCTCCCATACAGTATTTGGAAAGCAAATGTGCTTTGTATTCTAAACACACCTTGCACGTAATTTTGATAATGACTTTGAGCAAAAGAATCATTAAATAATAATTCCTTGTCTGATCAAAGATGAGGCTGAAAAATAGGACTGTGAATGCAGCTTTGTTTTTCTTCAATTGAGCTATTTTTGGGAGTAGTGGCTTTGAAATCTGTTGGGTCCGGAAATATTCTGATTTTGTGTCAAAGCTTTATTCCGTGCCATTGCTGCAGTTCACACTTTCAGTGTTCAATTATTTGTTAATTCTACCTGCTGCTTTTTGTTTTCTACCTACAGGTTGAAATTGAAAAGAAGTGGATTAGGCTTGATGGAGAAGACCCAGATAAGGCTGGCAACTGCCTAATGCAATGAAAGAGGACAGGAGGCACCGTCATAGGATATTAGTAGGAATCAATTTACATAGGAAATTCTATTGTTAGAAAAAGTGCAGTGACCTAGTTTAGGGTAAACATGGTCATTGAATTTTTTTTTTTTTTAGTGCTTATGGGTTTGAGTCTGCAAATCAGTACTCATTTGACTGGCCTGTGTTCAAGTAAACTTCCTGTCATGGGAGTCCTGGTATGAATGAGGTCTCCTTGTCAGAGCTGCAGGATGTGAGCACTTCACTGACTGACTCTCATAGATTATTTTCCTGTTGTTTGGGAACTGTTTCTTTGACTTGGGAATGATCTCATACTCCCTATTGAAACCGAATGGCACTACTCAAAGGGTTCATGTTACTTGGACATATAATATTTGGTAATAAAAACTTCCAGAGTGCTTATGTGCAGACCAGCATCTGTGTAAGGTCTAGCAGGAGCAATTGCATTTTTTTAGTGCTGTTTGAGAACTGAAATCCATCATGTTTTGACTCACCTTGATGTAAGTGAACAGAACAAGTCCAAATAGTATTCTCAACAAGAGCCTTAATTAATGAGTTGGAAACTGGATGATTTCATTGGGAAAAAGGGTCCTCTGCAATAATATTTTTTCTTTTTCTGTGGCTGCAACTGTTTCCTCCTCAGCACTTAATAGGTTCACTCGAAGCAGTCTCTTGGGCAAAAAAACCATATGGCAGAGGTGATTGAAGTTTCCATGCCAGCATTAGACAGTTCTTTTTCAGTACTGTTTACAAGTGAGATAAGGGGTGGATTCTCAGCGAGCGTAAATCAGTCCAGGCCCATTTCGTCTGATGAGGCTTTGAGAATTTACACCACAGGAAGTTTTACCCCACCAGCTGGAGAAAAGACTGGTTGTTGCTGTTTGTTTAGTGTCTCCTTTAGGATGCAAGTTCCAGATGTTGGGATGGAAACTGCAGGAGCTGTGGCTTTGAGTAGCTTTTAAGACATGCATGGGAAGGGAGATGTTTTCATGCTACTGGCTCCAAAGGCATTTTCCATGGGGAAATAATGCAGGAATGGACTGTCACAAGAGACATGAAGCTGTGATGTTTCATTCAGGCAGCCTGAGCTACTAATCACTAATGTCAGTGTATTAACTGTGTTTTCAACAAACAACTGGCCTTTAGGGAAAGGTTCTAAATACTTCCCTTCAGCCGTTATCCCCTTTGTCATTTTCTGCAGGCTGCAATTCCGGGTTTGAGAAAATATGATAAATTTTAAAAATGCTCCTGATACTTGTTTTTTGTTTGTTTTTGGCTGCAGTTTCCCTAAAATTATCCTTACTTCAAACTAAAATTAGTGGAGAACAAAAATGTAGTAATGCACTGCCTCACTTTATGTTTTGTACAGCTTGTAACTGTTTATATAAACACTGTGTAAAAATACAGATAAATGTTCTTCCCCAAAAGTAGAAATATGTGGGATATACACAGAGAAAATTACCAGTCTGAGGAAACAGAAGACCATAATATGAACCTAGTTCATCACAATAAGCTTTCCCCCCCATCCAGAAGCTGAGAATGAAATGGGTAATAGATTCTATAGTAAGTCCTGAGGGCAGGTTTTTTATGGGTATTGCATTGCCAAAGCCCCAAATAGACTATTATGGTATTTGGGCTTCTCTATATATCCCTTTTTATTAGCAGATTATATTGTTATAAATCTAAGCAAGCGCTGGACTACAGTAGTGATCCAAATATGTCTCAGCTGTTGCATCCTCCATCTGTGTTGTGACTTGAGAAGCCGTTAGCACCTTCAAGTCATGTTTGGTGTGTTTTATTAATATTTAATTTTGATTTATATTCTGCTCAGCTGAACCAAGGGGCACAGTGTGCACCAGGGCAAAGCGTTTATACTTGGCAACATGGCAAGCTCTGCAGCTTGCTGAAGTCCATGGTTGTACTACAGCTGCAATATTTATTAACCTCTTTGCTCAGTGAGGCAAAATATGTGCTGCAATTACCTGCAGTTACCTTTGTGTGAGGCTGACTTGTTTTGATTGGCATTAATCAGCTAATTCAGTAAACCTATGAACAGTGGTTGCTCTCCAAAGTCTGTCTCGCCCAGCTGGCCCCTATTTTTCTGTTATTAAGAAGGAGGAACCTGCGTATCTCCATTCCACCTCTTTCACCTTAGGATCTCCATTCACAGCTCTCACCTCCTGGGCACTGGGTCCCTGGTGGTGTTACAGGTTCTGCAGGAGCAGTGGCTGCTTTTCTGCTTTCCTGTGTCTCAGGATGTGTTTAGGGACCCTGTGTAGTGTTGACCCTTCAAGGTATAAGCTATTGTTTGCAGTTTGTGGCCTAAATGATGAACAACCACTTTACAAGTCACCATTCCTGCTAGAGTGTTGTATTCAGGTGTTACGGTGCGAATGATCATTCAGACTTCCTGAACTCAGTAATATAAAAAGGTCAAGCTACAGCTTTATCTGTGTTGCAAACTCTTGGATTTTCATCTGAGGCTTGCAAGACTCACGACTAACTTTAATCAGAATTGGATCAGGATCACAGGAAATTAGTTCCATAGAAATACTGCTACATTGAAAGAAAGTTACTCTGTTTAATACATGGCTTTTTGCTTAAATTTGACAATTAGTGCAGCCTAAGGTTGAATAATTGCCCTGCTCAGTCTCACAGTGATGTTTATATGCCTTGATGTCAGAATATTTAAAAATAGGCTGCAGTCTAATGAAAGAAAATTCGGGTTGTCTGACTTTTTTCCCCCATCAAATTCTAACTTCCTCTTCTTTCGCAGCATGCCAAATCAGAAACATCCAGGCTTCCCCTTTCTTCTGCGTTGTCTTGAGCATAACCTACTGAACAAACATTCTTAACTTTAAGACTCATTGCTAACATTTTCCTTGAATGTCACAGTAGCTGATAGTGAGTAAACATATGGGGTCTGAATTCTTTAGAAATCTGGGCTACAAGTAGTCTAATTGTAATTTTGGGGAGGGGAATGGAGATGAGGAACTGTTGCTATAAGCTGTTGTGATTTTCAGTGTCCAGATAGCAGAAGGACTGGAGCTTTAAATAACCCATGAGGTACTGGCATCATGTGAGGAGCCAGGTTTCACACGTGTCTGATCTCTGCTTCCTGCAGCGAACGCCTGCAGTCACTGAAATGCTTCCAAGTGTCTGGGTCACTTAAGATGCTGACATTTCGCTAACATTTACTTCAGGGCAGTATTTAGGTATTATCTGTGTTCCCTTCACAAAGGACCAGCAGGGTTTGAGATATTTTATATTTAAAATGGAAATCAATGAGAACAACTATTTTTATAGTGTGTTTGCCTTACTTACAGAGTGTTGTATTTGCTGAAACCGACAAACTTTATCTTGGCATTCATCTTTCTCATACTAATTGTATTACTCCAGGTAAATGGTACTTGATGTAATTTTGGATTCAAACACCCATTGAAGTCAATGGAAGTCTTTTAACTGACAAAATGGGATCTGCATCAAAGTCGCTAAGAAAAAAAAAGAGGCAAAAAAGAAGCAGAAGAAAGGAATAGTGGTAATGGTGTGTAGGTGATTTTTTATGTTAGTAAGTAAGAAACCTGCAACTCCAACCAGAAGAGAGCACAAAGGATCTGAAAAGAGGTGTTACTGGATGTCACAGCTGAAGCTTTGCAGTGAATGGGAACAATGGTTCTGTTGCCCCTGGGTAGCAGCTCCAGAGAAATGAGGATGATGATGCATACCATTGATACCAAGCCACTGTCATCCTTATGCTCCTTGCTTTGTTTTCCCCCAGATTCCGTATTAGTTGTCCAAAAGTATTTTACATCTGAACACACGTTTTCACGTGTTACTTCTGGTTGTGTTTATTTTACCTGGCAGACTTCTTAGCTGCGGTATTGGTGTCCATACTTCTATTTTGCATTTATTTGTCTTTTTGTTACTTAACACAGTAACTAACTGCTGCAGTTAGTAGTTCTTAGCAATAATTTTGGTAACTCTGAAGCAGTGCTGTTACTGCTAATGGAGACTATAATTTTATTTGGGCCTTTTGTCAGTATAAGTACAAACAGATCATGCTGATAATCTTGTAATAACATTTTGTAGATTGCATATTGATTAAAAAAATAAAGTTGTATTTCAAACTAGCAGTTTCTTGTCCCTTCATTAGAAATTTATCAAGCTAGTTTTGAATTTACTATAATTAACTGGTCGATCTTGATCATCAAATATTGCAGCTCATTAGAAAGAACAGTTCTAGTCTGTGAGCAGGGAATATCACTCCTCATATTAGATAAAGCTGGTTCCAGAAAGCTCAGCAACGCACTATATTACATTTATCATGGAATAGTTTGGGGTGGAAGGGACCTTGAAGATTATCCAGTTCCAGTTCCCCTGCCATGGGTAGGGACGATTTTCACTAGATGAGGTCGTGCAAAGTCCCAGCCAACCATGAACACTTCCAGGGTTGGGGTGTCCACAGTTTCTCCGGGCAACCTGTGCCACTGTCTCACCACCTTCATGGTAAGGAATTTCTACCTAACATCTAATCCAAACCTGCCCTCTTTCAATTTAAAGCCATTCCCCCTTGTCCTATCACTAGTTGCTCTTGTAACAGCTTTTTGTAGCCCCCTTGAGGTACTGGAAGGTGCTGTAAGGTCTCCCTGGAGCTTTTCTCTTCTCCAGGCTGAACAACCCCAGCTCTCTCAGCCTGTCGTCACAGGAGAGGTGCTCCAGCCCTCTGAGCATCTCCATGGCCACACTCTGAACTTGCTCCAGCAGGTCCGTGTCTGTCTTATGTTGGGGGCCCCAGAGCTGGATGCAGCACTCTTGAGTGGGGTCTCACTGTAGCTTATGGCAGACCCTTTTCTGCCTTGTTTTCGAGGCACTACTAACCCAAAGAATGCCATGGTTTTTCCTGTTGAGTGCTCCCTCTGGTCTCTCTGGGATATTTGAATGTAATGTAGCGACAACTGTTTAGGACTTTCACAAATTTCAAAGCCTGTTCTGTTACTAGGGAAACAGTGAGACCTCTGTGGGGAAATATGAGAATGAGGTAAGAGGTTTATGAGGCAGCATTCAAAGAATGGGCTTAAAGAATAAAATAACCATGCCACTTGTCCTATGCTTCTGTGTCTGTAGCAAAGCAATCAGCTATTCTGGGAAACACTGAGAAATAGAGTTAACATCCATTTTCACTTCAGTGGTGTGCTATCCTTTAGGGAGCACCTGCAAACGGAAAGCAGGCATCTAGCAGAAGTATAGTCCCCTTACAGAGCTTAAACATTTTGCAACGTTTAAAAGTATCAGTGAACAACATGATTCAGGAACATAAAAAAGTGAGATGGCAAATTGCTAGAATATAAGTAAAAACATGAAAACATTTATTTTGGGACAGCTTCCTAGTATTTGCAATGCCTTGTATGTGCTATTTTATAGCACCGTTCTTTCCTTAGCAAAAACAACCTGTAATTTTTTACAATAACAAACATAACATGTTGTAAGTGGTGCTCATGCTCCCTGATGAAGCCTCATTAATAAAAATCAAAGAAAAGCACTGGCTCAAAATTCTGCTTTTGCATCCCAACCCCCAGTGTGATTAAGTATTTCTGGTTGTGGGTGGGTACAGCCTAGTATTACTTTGCATTGTGATGGCCTTTTTGGTTTAACTGAGAATAACTTTCACTTCCGTTCCCAACAATAAAAGCTCAAGGGGAAAAAGTCAGAAGTAGGGATGTGCTGGGGGTAGAAGAGATGTGTGAGGAGTGACCAGCAGTGGAGGTAAGAGAAAGGAAGCAGGGAGTGAGCAGGGAGCTGGCAGGAGAGGGCAGCAGCCACAGTGTTTGCACGGAGAGTTCTCTCTAAGGAGAACTGATGCCTCTCCATGTCAAGTTGAAAAGTTTACCTAAAAAAGGGACTGAAACAGAAAAGTGGTGGGGAACCCATGCAGAGAAGTGCCTTCCAGGGAAGGTATGGAGAACAAATTTGGGAATTGCTGCGGGTGGCTGGGTGGGAAAGGAAGTGAATGATCTCCTGGGGTGGGGAGGAGCTGAAGCAGCTGGAGAAGGAGCAGGGGGAGCAGGGTCAGAGCCACTGCAGGCACAGCAGGTGGCTGTGAGACTGATGGGGGGCACAGTGAAGGTTCCCCACCAAAGCAGGGCAGTGCCAGGCCACGCAGCAGGACCTGGTTTCATACAGTACATCCTGCCATTGTGCACCAAGCAGAACTTGCTGGGCCTGGAGCATCCCTGCTTCACATCTGCACCGCTCTCAGCAGTGGAGACCTGTCCTCCTGCACAGGACAGTCGTGTTCATCCACGGAAATGACAAGGTCATGCTGTAGGGAATGCAATGAAAATATCAAACAAAACCCAGCAGTGAAACAGGGAGGATTTAAAGCAAGAATTTAGGCATTAGCCTGGTGATATCCAGAGGTGAGCTGCCACTGTAACCTTTTTGGACTGCCATCTAGGAATGGACCTTCATCTGTCATCTGTAACATGAAGCAGATGTTACTGTCTAAATGTAAGTAATGACACTGGGATTTAGATGAGACTTTATCCAAAGTGGAGGTAGCCATCCGCTGCCTGAACAGAAAAGGGAAAAGGTTGTTTTAGCCCACTCCATGTAAAACCATTACTGAATATCTTTGCTGCTAATTATGTGATTATAATGTCGAAAGGGGAGTGCAGAAAATCTACTCAGGATAGGTCTACACAAAAGTGAAGCTGGGGGTAAAAGGAAAAGAAAAAAACAGAGACAAATGAAAAGGAGTGTACAGTTGTGTATTAGGACAACAGGACCCCCTCCTTGTTTTCTCAGAAAAGGAAGCTCTGGAATATGACCTTTAGAAAATATTGGGGTCCTCATATAAATGCTTCCCACACCCAGTATGGCAATGAAGGTTAGTCTCCATACATCGGAGTTATTCTTTAGCAGAGTTAAATTGGTATTAATGAGGCAGTGAGAAGGACAGCCTGACTGCTAAGCTGTGCTTCAGCCTCTATTTCAAAGTCACTTCCTGGGTGATTTTAGTGGTTTCTTGGTGCTGCAAATTCCACTGCTGGTGCAAAGGCCTGATGTGGTCACTCAGCTTTATTCATCTTGAGATTACCAAATGCAAAGTTAGGCAGAGCAAACTGGCCTTGACCAAAACATGCTGCTCTGCTCTTATTTAACGTCACACTAAAATTGCTGGACTTCTGCAATCGTCTGCTCAACTATGAACTTCCAGCAGCTAATTCAAATAAGGAAAAATTATATTTCTGGCATTTATTCTCCCACTGCACCCTGCCTGTGTGTGATTCAGCACCCCCCTGGCAGCTAATCCCTCCCCACTGGAGCCAGGGAGCCGTGGCAGATGAGTGGCAATTACAGACAGGTGAGGAAGGGGTGAGATTTCAACCACAGATGAAGAAGGGTAAAACCAGATGGCAGGGAAAAGACTTAGCAAGCCACGAAGGCAGAGACAATGGACAAAAGGGGAGGGAGCTGGACTGTGGCTTTTCTTGGGACGCAGGTCAGGAGGTTGGGGTCTCTCTGGGAAAAAAGGCTGGTATAAACATCTGTACATCATACCCAGGGAAAGAAGGCAGACAGCAAAGGGGGTGAGGGAACAAGGGCTGAGCACTGAGCCTGGCACCAGCAGGAGTGTGACAGAAAGGGACAAGAATAAGCACAGTGAAATGGCCCCTCCCCACCCCAGGTGGCTGCAGTTTCCCTTTGAGGTTTCATGTCCACATAAGGCATATGTATCAGGGCGAGTATTTAGCAGAGGCAAGGCTTGTTTCATCCTTAATTAGGTTTACTCTAACTACACAAGTCTTTGGGCTTATGGAGGAGCTGAGATACACAGTACTGTTCAGTATATTCAATCCATCAGAGTGCCATTTTCATACAGCAGTTTGTACAGGCCAGAGCCCTTCATAAACCACCCAATGTCCTGAAAATTTTTCATTAAATTGAATTAAGGGAGGGGTCTTTCTATAGTTCTGATAAAGTGGCTTAAATCAGGTGAAAAAAAGGAAGGCTGTTGAAGAAACAGGAATCACACATGATAAATGAAAAAGGAACAAATCACAGGTCCCAGTAATATCTGTCTCAGAACTCTGAGGGAAATGATGGAGCTTGTAACAAAATCACGCTGTTAATAAAATTGGTTATGAGACTGGAGTGCCATATATCTATGAGTCAACAGCTGAAAACAAAGGGAACACGTTAGAGGATATCTTTAAAATTAAATTACACCTCTGCTTGTGTCATGTTATCTCCACGAGGACTGTCTGAATTCTGCAACCAGTTCCTCCTAAGAATAATTGCTTTACTTGGAAAGAAAAGGCAAAATGGTATTTGTATAATATGCCTTGAGAAAGAATTTTGCAGTCCCGTAGTTGTGTGGCAGTGTTCTTCTCCAACAGCAATGCTGGAATTAAACAGGAGAGGGCATTCGTGACCAAGCATCTGAGTGTGCTGAGGGCTCTCTGTTTCTTAGAGGGAAGACATTTGAAAATGGTAATTTTTTTTTTTTAATGATTAATAAAGGCTTATCCTCCAAAAATAAATCTTCTCTAGACACCATGTACCAAAAGGAGTATAAATAATTACAAATTAAAACCTGTCTAGCAAACGAACATTTGAGGTGCCCTTAAGCAGCACTATCCCACATACAGACAAAACCCCTGAAAAATCGGGAGGGTTTGAAGAGCATGCTAATCTTTTCTATAGCTCTTCTCTAAAACTCTTGTGAGCTCTTAAAGAGACTACAGTGGGGAGAGCTGGACTGGAAGCTGCACCAAGACTCATGAAACCTCATTGCTGCCCCTGGCTGCCATTTGTTAGCTTGGACAAGATATTTGGTGGGTCTGTGCCTCAGTTTCTTCTCTTAAAAGTGAGATTAAATATTAAAAACTTCCATAAGCATGAAAATGGTTGTACTTTAAACGTGTAACCTGTGTAAACTACAGGGTTGTACTTTATACTGCAGGACACAGATAGTAGGTTAAGCTCACTGAATCAAAGCTAGGCAGTCAGTAGCCAGTAATGATAGTCACAGATATTTTAATACTTTTCCCCTTGTTCAGAAATGACTGAATTTTTTGCTGTGCATACCAGGCTTTCTCACAGTGTTCAGCTGGCAGCACTTGGTTGAAAGCACACCTTCCCTAGGAATTTGTAGAAGAAATTATATAAGGTGTGCTGCTAGGCCGCAAATGAAAATAGAAGTGCCTTGGTTAGGAGGAAGCGCCCTCTGCAACCTCCCTGTGCAGCCTGGAAAGTCGTATTCCCATTCCCAGTTTCTACTTCATCCCCAGTGATATCTGTGTACTATAAGTAGGTTTATCTGCTGTCCCAGCATGAAGGGAGCTGACATGTTGACCTGCTGACAGGCCCTTTGTTATCCTCAATACAAAGGGTATAATTTAGAACAGATGGGGCATGCCCACACTGCCTTGTAGGAATGCAAATACAGACATGCTCTCCACCTCAAGTGCAGGTAAGTATAATTTGCTTTGGTCAGCAAAATTTTCCTGTGGACATAGGCAAAGTCACCTGACCACTGTCTGAGACAGCTGAGTAGTCCTTTGGTATCAAGCTCCCCAGCTCTCCTTCTTTTTGAAGTTAGGCACACAAACTGTTCCTATTCCAAGACACTTTGTAATCCCTAGATAAACAAAAAGAGGTGGAAATAATTTATGAATCTTCTTTCTTCCACCTTTCTAGCAGCCCTGTACAGTGTGCTGGCAGGGCGATGGCTCTGTGTCAGCTCCGGCTGCCTGAGGAGCGAGTGGCAGCCAGCTGCAGGATCCCCATCTGTGACCTTCAGGGCCCAGTGAGAGCCTCAAGGCTGCAGCTCCTTCCTGCTATCTCTGCTAACACGACAGGAAAAAACAGTCAGGAGAAGAATAAGGACACTTTTGGTATGCACTATCCCAGGCAGTTTCAAATGAGCACTGTGCTTTAAAAAAATATGGTTTATTATTTAAATTATTCTGTAAGCAAAGCAACATGGCTTGCCTTTTCCTCACAATGATGGAGGGCATACAGAACAGCTGAATATGCAACTGCTGTTTAATTCAAGACTTAAGCAGTGTCATTAAACATATTTTCTTGCAGAGAAAAATGACTTCAATAGCAAATTGCATTTGTCTCACTTGTGAAAACACAGCTTATTAAGGATGTTGCTTCTTCTATTTTGTAGGTGTTAGTCTGGCTATTTAATTAAGGGTCGACAGTATTTTCATTAAAATATTTTCATTTTTCACACTGTGTAAGCCTTAAAAATTAAAGCTTAATGGGTGAATCTCCTTTTCACAAGCCAAACAGCACTGTAACGACATAGCTACGTAAAAAATGAAAAACAAAGGAAAAAGAGATTATGTTTCTAGGTTGTCAGAACCTTCAGGGCAACACCGACTGAAGGTGCATAAAGACCTAAGTATATATGGGAGTACGTATACGAGATTAATGAGCATTTTTCCAGATTAGTAACTGCTAAATTGGTAGATCTCTGTATTAACATATGAACAGATTGCTGCAAATGTAAGCAATAATTGAGTAGTTGTACCAGATTGCTGCTGCTTAACTGCAATGCTTAGCTTCAGCTATCCCCGTTTAGGAGGCAATCACGACTTCAGGGTTTATTAGAGCAAAATGAGACGCTTTTGTAGCCGGCTTTCCGAGGTGCATTCCCGCACCACGGGGACAACTGGCTCTCCAGATAAACCCTGTGCTCCTAAGGTGATGCTTCGGGCTGGAGCCTGGAGCCCAGACCGGACAGTAGAGGGTCACTCTTAGTTTTAAGGTCTGTGTTTAGCACCAGGTGCCCCAGAACCCCCAGGATTTTCGGGTGTGTGGGGGGACAGGAGCCCTGCAGGGCCTGCGGGGCAAGGCCCGGGCTGGGCCGGCCGCGTCCCCCAGGCAACGGCGCCTTAAAGGCGGGCGGGGCCGAGGCGGCCCCGCCGCTGCCATGGCGCACGGCAGCCCCGTGGTGAGGGGCTGCGCCGGGCAGGGCCGGGCCAGCGGGGTCTGGCCGCTCCTTCCTGCGGGACACAGGGGACAGGGATGGGGATGAGGAACTCGCCTCCCGCGCCCGGCCCAGGGAGGAGCCTCCACCCGCTCCCTGGCGCGGGAAGCCCAGGGGCGACTTCGAAAGGCTTTTTATTTTTTAAAATTTTCTGTTGAAAATGGCAATTTGTGGGCAAAAGTGCTGTGGCGGGAATTGGCACCGGGTAGCTCCAGGGTGCGAGGGACGCCGTGCCAGCTCGGAAGTGCCAAGGAGGAGGCGGCGGCCTTTATCCCATGGCAGGTTTTGTCCGCTGCTGCCTCTCCTTACCTGGGGCTTCAGGTGCTCCCTCAGAGGACGGGAGTCCCAGGGGAGCCTCGGAAGGAATGGGATGTGGAAAAGCCCCTCCCGCCACCCCACTGCCCACAAATAAAACGGGAGTTTGACAGTTCCCCGCTATGGATGGCCTGGTTCTGGCGAGGGAGTGCCTGTGTGTAAAGGGATTAAGCTGGAGTACAATAATGTCTGCGCTGTAACCGTTTTTCTCTAATTTGCAAGCATGTGGTGTTTGAATTTTACAGTTGCTGTGTGCAGTTTTTATATAGCACAATAAATATTTGTACTCACTGTAGCTTGGCAATCCTGGGGAGAGGAATAGGCCCGTTGGAAGATTTACATTCAGATTCTCTTTTGGATTAGCAGTGAAGGCAGAGCATTTGACATATGGGCTGATGAGCAGCTTTTAGTGTAGTGGTACAAAAAGAAATTTTTTTTTTCCCCTCCTCATCTTCCTAGTATCCTGAAAAAGTGCTGGGGGAATCTTTGGAGGTTGATAACCCCCGATAAGAAATTATACATGAGTGTGGTTGTTTTAAAGTAGTTGTGTTGGTTGCTTTGTCCAGAAAGTGTAACATGTTGCTTCTTCTTTATCTTCTTTATAATATCTTCTTTACTTCGAAAAGAAATGATCATCTGCACTTTAGAACAACTTTGGAGGAGTAAAATATTAATTTACTGTTTAAAAAATTAAATTATTAATCCAGAATCTTGTAAGGTTTCCTAAAATACCTCAGCTTCATTTTCCACCTTGTGTAGGCTATTCTGGTGGTAATGATAGTCAAGATTAATAAGCTTTAAATTGCTAAAAGCTCATTATCTTACATGTGCATTGGAGTGTAGGAATCTTGAAGCTCATGTGGATCTACTGTCCAGGTCTGACTGGAGGATTAAGATTTAATCACTGACATGGGCAGAAGAAGGAATAAAATGTTCTGTTGGAGTCCTATTGTAATATAAGATGAATGATCTGTATGGATAAAAGTAGTGTTAAAATTTCCACAGCTAGGTCACTATACAGGATAAGACTGTTTCCACAAAGAAAAAAAAAACCCTCTATTATTTTTTTGCGGGTTTCTTACATTCTGCTTCTGATGGAACTGGCACAGCTCATTTTTAGTAGCTTGGTATTACTGGTTGGCCTCTAAACTAGGAGCAATGATTCTAGTATGATTCAATGGGGTTAGACATGCTTGTTTGAAAATACAGCACAGCAATGGTTTTTGAATGTTTCTAGGATTTTCTTAAGCACTTACCAAATTATTGGTAGCCTAAGCAATAATTTGAGGCTCAAATCCAGTATTTTTTTAGGGATGTTAGATTTAAAAGAATGAGTGGACTTGCAGACCTTTGCATTCAACATTCTGTTTATTAAACTGATCTGTTAATGCTGTTCAGTTTTTAACAGCAGTTTATGAAGTGAGATCAGACTTTGTGCTACCTTTTCAAATGACTTAATGCTCATCTTAACTTGAAAATATCTGTTTTTTTCTAATGTAGCCTGAACTATACAAGTCCATTATTGAAGATGTGATTGAAGGTGTGCGGGAACTCTTTGCAGAGGAGAGTGTAGATGAGCAGGTTCTGAAAGACTTGAAGCAGGTTTGTTGGGTTCCCTTGTACTACTAGCAGTTGTGTTTGTGTGTTTTCTTTTGTTTGTTTTTTTTTTTTTTTTTTTTTTTTTTTTTTTTTTTAATTTTTTTTTTTTTTTTTTTTTTTTTTTTTTTTTTTTTGAGAGGATGGACCTATCTATTTCTTTGCCCTCCAAAACGTGCAAACTTTTGCACTAACTTAGAGTTACAAGTATCCTGTGAGTGATGTGTGGGCTGCCGGGAGTTGAAATTGATTAGTTATTGCTACCCTGTTTGTTGGATAGAATCAGTCAGTTTATTCTTGGAAAAGATGAGAATACCTGATTATCTTTTTTGATGCAGTTTGTTTTTAAAGCTGATATTTGTTGATCTTAGTAATAATCTTCCTGCAGCTTTGGGAAACGAAGGTGACACAGTCTAAAGCAATAGAAGGCTTCTTCAAACATAGCCGCTGTCCTCCACAGTTCAGCCTGCAGCTGCCACGCAGTTCTCACAGTGTTTTGCAGACTTCAGCAGGTCAGATGTTGTTGAACACAATGGATACAATTTGAGAATATCTCAGTGATTTGGGGATATTTTTGGAAGACTTGAAATAATCTTGGTTTGTGATGCTTATGTATATATCTAGTGTGATGTGGAACAGTAATTATTTAAAAGCAGAATTGACCAATAAATGATGAATTACACTTTGATAAACTAGTAGAATTCTGTCTACATGCTTTTGATCAGCTGCTCATTTCCAGCAGCAAAACATGCAGAGAATTTTAGCCTTCTTGTCTGCAGTCCAAAAGTGTAGCCCTTCAGTTGCAAATTACCTGCAGGGTTAAGCTCCCACTTCCCCTTTTGATGTGTGTCCTGATGTGTGCAGAGGTTGTATGGCTCGTTTGTGCCATGCAGCTCTGCTGTCACGTTGGGGTTTAATCTGGTTCTTAATTTGTTAAAACTTGCTCAAACAGAAGAGAGGAAGCTTTTTAGTTTTTCTTTCAGTTAGTTTTTCTAAGAGCAGTGTTCCTGTTGCAGGGCAGTACTTGGTTTTCACACAGCCTCTGACATCAGGACCTGTTCTTAATTAAGTCCAGCTGACCACTGTGGTATTGTTGTGGTAGAGTTTAGTGCTCAGCCAAGACTTATCCCAAAGTGAGAGGCTGTTAGGACCTTTGCCCATAAAGGACAAACCCCACATGAGATGGTTTAATGAAAATCTGTGCTCTAGTGTATTTCAAGCTTGGGCAGGTGTTCTTTATCTTTGGATCTGTGGGGGTTTTTTTTTCCCCTTACTTTTGTGTTTGTTTGTTTTTTGTTTGTTTGGTTCATTTTTTACGGTCTTCATAGTTGAATGAACTGTTTTTGGAGACAGGTGTTTTATTTGTTCCACGTGACTAAAGGGAATATACTTTTGTGTTTGCAGGCTGTTGGAGGTTTTATATTTAATGAGCATTACCTTCTTACTCTATAAGTTTTTAAAGGGCCATACTAAGGCAAAGCAATCTGTTGAGCTGAGTAAATCTATCTATTTGTTTTTAGAAAGGGGATTTGAATTGACCTATGGATAGAGATTTTCCAAGTAGTTAGGGCTACCTAAATTGATTGCTTCCAAAAGCCCAGGAGAGTTTTGTCTTTGCCCTTTTTTCTCCCACGGAAGTCAGCATTGAGCGCTTTTGAAAATCTTATCCTACTGTTGCTACTTTTAGCATCTTTGGATTTGCTCTGCTGCAAAAAATGCTTGCATGTTTTCCTCAAGTTGACAAGGCAATACTCGTACTCACTAATAAGTATGAACTGAAGTTAGATTGCTTTAGTTCCACCCATGTTTGCTGTAAATTATTGAAAGATAACTGTATCCAAGAAATTAATGGGTTTTTGTAAAGTGTCTTTTTTTTTTATATAGCTTCTTTTGTCATCCAAGCTGGCAGAGGTTTTCAGCATTTCTCAGCAGCAAAATTGGTATGTAGCTGTAGCGATGTTTTACTTCAATTTTGAGTATGTTGAACTCCTAAATTTTTAAAATTGTTTGTCAGTGATTAATAGGCTTCAAGAGGGAGAGAGTTGTAACACTGGTGCTCCTGTTGGAGCAGTGAAAAAAGATGGCATGTACCAGCTGGTTCTGCAGGGAGTGAAGCCAGAAGTCTGTTGGAAGACACAGCTGCATGTGTTTAGCCCATAGGATGAAAGTGTAGTGGGAATGCACAGCTACGTATACTTTTTAAATAAAAAAAATTATTACTGGTTGTTAAAATAGTGCATGGCTGGGAAATACTACCACTGGTGAAGATGGGAGCAGCATTATCTGTGAGGTGTAGAAATCATCCAGAAGGAAAATGAGTGTTTTTATAGTTGACAAGTTCTGAACTCTGGGCATGTCAAAATTTCTTTGGGGAGCAGCCACTAATTGCCAGAGCTTGATGAACTTGCTGAATGGCTCCTGAGCCTCAAGCTAACTAGCTTGTCAAGTTGAAATATAATATTGGGAAGATGTTTGTGTAATGTGTGAGTTTCCTGATTTAAAATTTGGATTTCCTCAGAACAGCTAGTTTGAAAGGGAGCTATATATCCAACTCTAGGCTTCCCAGGAGCAGAAGAAAATATGAAGTGACTTCACAGGCCTTGGCAAGAAGCCTGTGCTGTGTGGAGTAATGCATGAATTTAGGTAAAAGTGACTTTGAGTAGAAAAATACCTTTCTGGATGGTGGGTACATTGAGGGAATGTGGAAAATGTTGCCTTAACAAAAAGGGAGTATGATAGCTGGAAAGCAGGAAACGCTTGGGGCAAGTCATTACTCTGTCAGTGCAGAATACTCTTCATCTGTCTAAATCTCAAAAGCGTGATGCAGCTTTCCAGTGAAGATGGCCACAGAGAGGCCCTCACTCGTGTTTCACATGGACATTGCAGGTGCGGCACTCAGTGCCCTTTCCTGCCTAAGCCCATCTCTTGTGTTCCAGGGGCCCCCACGAGCGGGTGTGACTCTTGCTCTCCCTTCGTGTGTTGGTTATCCCTTACAGATACCAGCTGGAGTGATGCTGCAGCCAGCACCAGGTAAGGGTAACGAGGAGATGTCAAATCTTACAGTGGCCTGAGGATGTTGAAAGACAGTCCCAGGGATAGTAAATGGAATAGATGAGAAGTTGAAGTGAGTAGAGCCAGTTACTCTCCTCTTCCTTTGTGTTTGTAGTGGCTGCGTGGGGGAAGTAACTGGATTGATTGGTTGGTGTGTCAGTTTCACAGCTTGTTACCAGTGTTTTCCTTTGTCAGCCCAGACACAGGTATCTCCTTCTCCCTGTCTCTCTGGGACAATCTTCTATGTTTTAAAAAAGCTAAAGGCACTCTGCTGCTTCAGAGACAAATTGATTTCTTATTCAAATAAAATCCAACTATCCATTAACCTTTTTGATCCCATTCTTTTGCTGATAAAACTGCCTGCACTGCTTGTACAAAAACATGCTTGTACTGCTTAGGTGTGATCAGTGGAAGGCTTAGTTCAGTCATTGACACGTTCCTCAAACAGCTGTTCTTTGATGAAAACTGATGTCTCTAGTTGTCTGTTTAAGGTGTTGTTCCTGATGTTATGAGACCTGTAGACTGGTACCAGTGACTCTGTCTGCGTGAGCATGTGTGTGGGGAGAAGAAAAATCAAATGCAATTTGCGACAATCAAATGCAAAATGCGAATTTAAGCATTCAGTATTTGGAGTGGTTTTCTTAAGAAAAGATAACTAAATTATGAGTTGTTTGGTTTTTTAAAACTAAAATAGGCAGTTTTTTTAGAGAGAATACCTAAAGGTCCATAAAGGAATGAACTCTCCCTGCAGCTATGGACTAATTTACTGTTTCATCTTGTATTCCTTACTTTCTGAAATGACATGGAAAAAATTCAAACCAGGGTATTTATTTATTTATTAATTTTAAATCCAGTATGTAGTTAAATTATTGAACTTACTGTCACAGGGTACTGTGTAGGCCAAACCAAAAAATAGGTATTAAACATCATGGACTTGATGGAAGCCATGATTCAGAAAGCTACTGAATGCCTGATTTTCAAGGGCTGGCATGGTGCTTGAGCAAAGTTTTGCTTTGTAAAAGTCCTTTTTCTCATAGTTCCCCTGAGTGTTTGCTATCATTTTTAGTGGTGTCAGGTCAGTGGCCTGGATGAACCTCCAGTTTTGCCTGCTGAAACAGTTTTTAACTCTTCTTTCTGTAGGGCAACTTTACAAGGTGAATGTGCCTGTTGTGGTTACACAGGCCTCAGGAGATGGAAGCATTCTCCACTACCCTGTGCAGCAGATGTTTCATCCCCTTGGGCAAGCTTCAGTTCTGCAGGCCAGCATTCCCAGTGTTGCACAGGTGAATGCATCTGCTGCCCTTGCAGCTGGTGAGACACTGCAGCCCCAGGAGACTGCTGCCCAACAGGCTCTGCTATATAAACAAAGCTTGGTGGAAAAACAACACCTGGAGAACTCTGCTGCCTTGGTCCAGCAGCCTTCTGCGAGTCTGCAGGAATTCGAAATTAATGCAGTGTTGAATCAGTGTAGTGAATTCACAGAAAAATCCCAGCCTGACAACCTTCACACAGCTGTGTTTACTCCAGAATGCTCTGAAGGACTTCTTGTTGATGAATCCTTGGCAAGCAGCTCAAGCAGTGTCCTGCTGGATGTGGAAGAGCAGCTGGACATGCAGCATCCGGAGCTGCTGCAGCAGCAGGTGCCTGATAATATCATTGACCTGATTATTGCAGGGGAAAGTTTGGATGAAAATGCATTTCTAAAGGATCAGGGCAGCATTGGTTCCTCTGACAAGGTAAGGCCTTTTGTTTCTCAGCTAATGTAAATATATTTGTTAGAGCTGGTGGTTTAAAACATCTCTAAGTGACAACTAGCACCTCTAAATGAGACGAATAAAATTGCTTTGATCTAATGGTTCATTCTTAAGCTTGTTTAGAATAGCAGTAGCTGACTGATTGTTTTTACATTTAAGAATTTGTCAAAACTACTGCTAAAATACTGTGATGAGAATATCAATTTAAAAATACTAAAGGTGTAATGGATAGATAGAATGTATTAGACTTATGGATTACCTTTGAGAATCATAGGGGTTTTTTGTGACTAAGCAGACATGAAAGACTCTTGAGAACTTCCATATCATTCTGACACTGACCTGCATATGGATACTGGTCAGCTGTGGGCAAAGTGCTTTTGCAGGATCAGCTGGGATTAATTTTAATTTGTAATGTGTGAAGAGCATTAAAGTTGTATTGAGAATGCATTGAGGATGAAAAGTCAAATTTGATAAGTGAAAATCTCCCTGAAGAAGATGTATTCCTCAGGGAAAAAGTCCTGGACAAACTAGAACTCAGCTAGAGCTGTGTGGGAAACTTGAATGATTTTAATTAACAAGCCATTTTCCTGACCTCATCTAATTTTAGTTCCAGAAATTATTTACAGATGTTTGAAATTCAGGCTGGCTTGCTGACTTAGAGTTGTAGTGCTCATATGTGATAGAGGCAAATTTATTAAATGCAAATTTAATGCCAGTAATGCCAAATGTCTGTAAACAGAAAGCATGTTATGTTGCTCATCTGAACTCTGATGGCAGCATGATGAAGACTGTCTGTAGTGACAATGAAAGGTTAAAACAAAGTGTTATTTTCTTGAACTAGAAAGTGTATGTGGATGGAAATTAAGTGCTACAATAAAGATTTAATGAGAAACTGAAGATGGCTGAAACCTTAAAGCTTTTTTTATGCTCCTGTGAATGCTCTGTTTAGGAATTCTAGCACTTTTATGAACAGTAACTTGAAGTACTGAAATATTTACTGTATCTCCCAGCTTTTTATATCTTATTTAAACAAAGCATTTTGAATGAGTTGAGGGAGAGGGATCAGTTCATCTGTTGAGGGAGAGGGATCAGTTCATCTTGACTTTTATTTCAAAAATGAAAAATACTGTTTTTGAGGGTGGAGAAGTAGCTTGTTTCTTTTTTTTATGGGAGATTTTTTTTTTACAATAGACATTCTAAAGGCCCTCTTGATTGCCTTTGTTTTAGAGTTGTTTGAGTACAAGGCTGTTTAGAGAAAAGTCTAAGAATTTTTTTTTTCCCGTATTGCTGAGGAATATTTGACCTGAGTTCCATTTAAAGTTAGATGCAACATAATGTTTGTGTTGTACTCAGGGCTTACAAGAAGGACCTGAAGCTCTCATTTTAGTGCCCCAAGCTTGTTGGTTTATTAAACAAAAATCTCAGGCTTTGTGCTGAACATGGCTGTCATTATGGTGTTAATTCACAAGCTGTCCCTGGTCTCTTTCATTCCTGTGACACGGAACCTTGTGTAGCAGACAGAATCTGATTTACCATTGGAGAAGGATCTCTGCAGTGACATTGAAGGCATAAGTCAGCTTGATGGCACTGGGGATGTTTCTTCCAAGGAACAAATACCACATACAAAAGATAAAGAAGAGAATGAATTCATTGGCTTTATTGATGCAGAGGATTTAAGAGTTCTGGATGATGAGGAAGACTATGATGAAGAATGTGACAGTTCTTCAAACATGGAGTCCAGCTGCAGTGATGGGGACAATGAAGACCTCCAAATAGATATAGTTGAGGAGGTAATTTACTTTTAAGCCTTTAGAAGCACATAACAATATTAAATCTTTCCTAACTGTTGGACCTAGAATAGTTCCTGTTTAGTTTAATGCAGAGCATGCACAGTGAAGTTACAAACCTCTGGAGATGGGAGGTACCACAGGGAAATTACTCAAAAGCTCATTATGAGGAGTGTGGACAAATGAAAGAACTGTTGGAAAGTCATTTGTTTATTGGATGAATTAAAATACTTAACTATCGGAATTAAAATTTTATTGTATAATCCTAGCCTCACTGGAATGGAGTTCTGCTATTTACTTAACTAAGATATTATTTAAAGATTTAAATAAGATCTATTTAAATAAGATCAAGACACAAATCTAGGTTTTGTTTCCTTCTGAAGGACCACAGGGGATTAGACAGAGAACAATGTGATACCAGAGCATTGTTCTCTAATCCCCTGTGTTTCCTAGGTTTTCCTTTTTCTTGAAGATATGCAGTTTTGTATCCTATGGGTTTGTTCACAAGAGAATCAACTTGTAACACTTGGACTTCATATAAATACAAGGTGATCAGTATTTCAGTTACTCGGATCTGCTTTATCAATTAGCAGTAATACTTTTTTGACCTGTGTTTTTGTTTAGGGTGTTTTGAAAATGCAAACATGTAAAAGGTGCTTGTAAATGAGGTTGGTGCAATGTGGTCTTCACAGCCTCTACGTCTTGATTTTTGCAATGGTAGTTTTATTGTTCTAGGTATATTTAATGCCAGGGATATTCAATGCTATGGTATAAAACAGTGTATAGAGTGTATAAAACAGAATTTTAATCTCTAGGACCCCTTAAACTCTGGTGATGATGTCAGTGAACAGGACATTGCAGAGTTATTTGACACCGACAATGTGATAGTTTGTCAGTATGAAAAGGTACAGTAATATACTTTTATCTTTGTTCCTTAATCATCCTAAATAATATCTTCAGCAAATCCATGCCTGCTCTACTGTCAGTGCCTTTTAAAGAAACTCTAATGCTGTAATAGAGTGTTTAAATGATGTGTTTAGCTGACAATAGTCTGAAGACTTTCCTGCTGTTTTCTGAAAAGAGGATAATCATAATGGCCTATTAAAGGAAAAGAGAACAATAAGTCTTGCCAGATTATGATTTGTAAAGATGCAAAAGCTTGTTTATTTCCTTAACTTTTAGGGAGGATCAACATCTCCATGGATGTATGTAGGCATATTCAGCCATGAATTAAGGCTTTTAAAATGGATAACAGGAAGAGGAGCGTGTGTAGTTTCTTTTACTTTTTTTTGTCTTTGTAGTGCTTACTGAGAGATTTTGCTACCAGAATTTTGTTGTGTCTGAACAACAAAGTAGTTGTTAAGTGCCATTTTGCCCTCCTTCATTTTAATGTTTAAAATTCAACTTATTTTGAAGATCAAATTAAGTCCTTGTAGCAATGGTATGGTTTTGGATGCTTACATGTAAGTAATTTAAAAGATTAAAAAAGTGCATATTTTATTTTAAGGCAAATATGGAAAAACATGGCTGTAGTTTGTTTAAGAGTGTGCCTTGATTTTTTTTTTTAATATACTTTCAAAAGTGACGAGTGATAACTTTTTGTGTGTCTAGCTAGGCCTGCCTTAATGGTTGTCTGTGGTTTAGGAAACAGAGAGATGCTAAGAAAATTGTCTTTATAAAACTGTGACAGATTGAGTGTTCCTGAAACCAGTTATTTTGGAAAGTTATAGGGATATGTGTAGAAAATGCCTCTGAAATTAAGCCATTGGTGTCTGTACTGTATTGAAAGGTACACTAAGTTTTGAAGCTTCAGAACTCAGATGTTACAGATGCTAGAGGTAGAGCATACTGTTATCTAGAGCAAGTTTTGCCTGAAATAAGCTGAAGAATTGCTTGAAAATCTAAAAGAAACTACTAGGAAGGTCAGGATTGGACATGTCTTACAGGAAATTTAATATCAGATCTTATTAGAAATTGACAGTTACAGAAGCTGGGGAAAGATGTTGGTAACTTTCACCTTTCCAATACAGGTTCAATAAAACATGTAGGCCCAGTAGAAAGTAGATAAAAACCTTGTTACCTTTAAGACAAAATTGTTGGTAAAATTGCTGTCCCGTTTCTTTTCTTTCTGGAACTGAAAATAGGCTGATGCTGAAAATTCAAGGAATTTTCTAAAGATATTTAAAATCCTTCCTTTTAGTATCAAACAAAACTTTCTGCAGTATGGATCTTTTTGCAGGCCTTTAAAAAGAAACAAAATATGCAAATTATTTCTTACTTTTTTTTAAATGGCATTATTTGCTTTCAAGCCAAGTTTTTATGCTTTTAGCCTGTTCCTAACACGTCTATGAGTGCAACATTGCTTTGCCATGCAAAAAGGAAAACACTGCATTTCAGTTAAGCTACACTGGTTTGCAAGGTGTGCTGTGTTTTGGGATTGCCCCACTACTGTTGTCTTGTCCTGCTGGTGTTGAGCTGTATAGGTAACACTTTTTTGGGGGGGGAAGTTGTAGGAGAGGAAGAGTGGGACAGGCTGGGATAAGATTCAGGAGCTTTCTCTCTTGAGAGGGCAGGGAGTTCTTTATAAACAATTGAAATATACTGCTTTCACTGACTATTTTGGACTATAAAGATTGTAAAATTAAAAACCAGACGTGTAAAACAGGTTGTGCTTAAATCTTGATATTTTTTTTGCTTTTTAAATAATACTCTAATGTATATTTTTAGTGGCATTGATTTTGATTATTATTTTTCATCAGATACATCGAACTAAGAACAAATGGAAGTTCTACTTAAAAGATGGAGTGATGTCCATTGAGGGTAAAGACCATGTTTTTGCAAAAGCCACTGGAGATGCAGAGTGGTGAAACTTCACTCCAGTATGTCCTTGAAGACTGTGGCATTATTTCCTTATAAGCCTTCTGTGAAACAACTGGACTTTCTATTGTTGCTTCATAAAAAATTCCCCAAAAAACCCCCAAACAACAAAGCTGTGGTAAAAAATGTGCAAAATCTGTGTTGTTAATCTGTTTAGTTTGAAAACAAAACCACTGTATTGCTAGCTACTCAGCTGTCCTTGCTGCTCTTTTCTGATTATCTCATTTTTTTCAATGAAGAAGCATCATTGGCATGAATAGCTTTAAAGTTTGAAATGTTATATCTGTTTGTAATTCCAGAAAGTAAAGAAGTAGTAATTAGTAAAGAAATACTTATTGATTATAATTAAGTAAATTTTAGTTCTGTTGGTTTTCTTTCCAATTCTTAAAAGCTGAGGTATGACTTGAAATATAAAATTATACTGTTGTTTAATTCTTCTCAAAGACTGTTGAGTTAAAAAAAGCCCTCAACAATATCTATGCAAGTCTGGAACCTGTGGCTGTTTCAGCTGCACACTTCTCTCTTGATTTTTTTTTTAGTTGCTTTGTGTTTTTTTGACTTCAGTTTAAAGACATGCACCCTAGATGCAAGTAAGGGAAATGTCTGGGAAAGATCCTGGAGCTCTCAATATATGAGAATTATTATTGTTTATTCTGTAGTACCTATGTGTACTGAGATGCAATGAGTAGTGTGACATAACATTACAATGTGATTTATTTTCACTATCAATGCAAAGTCATTTAAGTTTGCTACTGTACATTTCCACTTTGTTCTAGGACTACAGACCAGTAAGCTGTGAATGATACAAATTGTGCATGATAATAAAAGTGTCATCTCATTTACATTTCTAGCACAGAGTTGTTTTTGTGTTCCCTCAATATAAACTTTGCTTAAAGAAATGTGTACAAGCCATGCACGTGGCAGTAGCTCACCCTGCCATGAGAACTGCATTTCTCCCTGCCCTCAACATCAAGTTTTCACTAGTTCTGCTACAAACAGAGGTCCAAAAGAAGCTTTGGGTCCTTGTCCTTCAGAGCTGCAACTTTTCCCTGGCTGGTTCCTGTTCCTCATAGGGCAGTATGGACAACTCCATGGTAAAGCTGCAGCCAGGCTGCCTTGGAACCAGATAATCCTGCTGGAAGGGCAGTGCTCCACCAAGGCACCCCTCCCTCCTGGCTGCTGCTCCCATGTCTGCTGGAATGAGACACTGTGAGGCATTTTGGTTATATCTAATCCCTGAGAGGAGGCAGAGGCTGGGAGAAGGGAAAGAAAAGAAATGGGAGAGTTGGAGAGAATGAATATATGGAAGAAACAAGGGGAAAAACCCCAGCCCTTGTTCATAACAGTGCAAACCCTTGTGCTACTGGCATAAGGCAGGAAGTAGGTTCTTAACAATTGAGTTTATTGCATGCTTTTTTTTGATGTATCTGCTGCTCTCCAGTATCAAGGACAGAACACTAAAGTAGAGCACCTGAATCAAGTATGCCATTTTTTTGTCTTTAATAGGTGCTGCTGCTAGAATGTGAAGAATTGTGTATTCATAGACAGTTAAAATATTCCAGTGTATGATTTGTTTTCCCCCATTCAGGTGGCTTGTAGCTGCACTGATGCTACGCTTCAGGCCCGTAAATGCACAAGAAATGCATCTCTTACCACATGATAGATGATTTTATATTTCACTACTCTCTCACAGGCTCTGAGGTGCTTGTGCTCTGTAAATGTGTACGTCATGAACTGTGGGACCATTTCCAACGGCAGGAAAGACCGGAAGCAGAGGTAGCATGGCACAGGAATCCATGGGACAGGACTAGATATACACCATTCATTAGGCACCACACAGGCTCTGAATAGTGCTTCTGAATGTGATCTGTTTTTCTTGGTCAATATAAAATAAAATGGCTAAAGAATATTTATAGTTAGTTTTAAAGATGAGCCTATCTCTGTCCCTTCTCAGAAGTTGTTCCTCTGTGGACGGGTGCTGAGGTGTGGGATAAGGGTGTTACAGTAAGAACTCTTGCCTCATCTCTTCTAAACCTTACCAATTCATACTTATTACACACCTTCTACTAGTTAGCTTCATCTACCTTTTTATTCCAGTCTTGAAATGCTTTTTATGTTTTGAAGTTCTGCAACTTAATTTTTATGACAGCTTGCCGCAACATCTGTGCAGTCCAAGTATGATATTGATTATACGGGCTTGCAAGAATTCCCCTATATTTTGTTTCCAGTGTTTTTGAGTGAATATTGGTAATGAATTACAGCTTTGAATAAGATGTTTACAACTAAATACACCTGAAGTCAGGAATTTTTATACTAAAAAAAGTTTCTTATTAAAATGTAAGTTCTAGTCTGTGACTTGAGCAGTAATCAGTGCTTTTGATCTGAATAGTTTATGAATTAATGTTTTTGATTGCTGCTACTTACAGTTTACCAAACATATTGCTGCAGATGTGACAGGATGAGGTGTGTAATACCAGTTACGGCCGTCAAAGGCACTTCAGTAAATGGCTGTCTAAAACTTTACACTAGAAAGAAGGTAAAGTAAAAATAATGAGGTAGAATAACAAGTGTAACTTGTATGAGAAGCTCTGGCATGAATCTAAATCTCTTATTAAAGTGCTGCTTTTACTTATTTGCTTACTTCTCTGCATAGAAAAATTTTAAGTATATGAATTACATTTGCTGTTTTGTCAGTGATTTTTATTTTTTTTCCCTTTAAACAATTTACAACAAGCAATTTTGTAAATGGTGGATTTCACTCAACTTCCAGCAGGTACAAAAAGAAAAATGCCCACAGAGACTCTCTTGCCACTGGGCTGTTACCTCTGCAGCACTGTAGGGTATGTACTATCAGTGGGTGCTAATTCTAACTCGTTTCCCTTCCTTGTAGTTTCCCAGCCATGCTGTGTGGTAGGGAGGGTGTGCTGGCAAGCTCTTGTCCTGTTGAAATATACTGCAAGTAAATCAGTTATTGCCCACATAAGATATTGTGCTGTCATGTCCTAAATCACGTGCAGGACTCCTCCATGGGATGTCAGAAGAAATGAGTCTCAAAAATCAGTTTTGAGATAGGTGACAGAAAAGCTTTAGGCCCAGTAGCTATTTTTTTTACACCAGTACCTTTGGTTTGTATTATAGTTAAATATCCTATCACAGTCCTATTTCATCACTGGCTAAGCTCAGGAGCTGGTGTGTGTAAAGAGGTGCATCCTATGGGATTTATCCTGATTGCTAAACCATAGAGTTTTAAGAGTCTCCTCTGCTCTCAGTCCTGCTTCATTCCCCACCTGTGGGAACTGCTTGTGAGCACAGCTGTGCTTACATCCAGAGCTTTCGTACTGATTGAAATCATGGCATTAAGGGAAGAGTAGGTCAGAGATGTTATTTCTAATTACCACAATTATGAACTAATGATAGACCAGTCACTAGTACAAAGAATTGCTTTCGTTAATGTGAAGCAAATTTAGCTTGCAGTGCAATGTTTTGGCAACAAGAGGAGTGCTTTGGAACTCAGTTGCTGTCACAGACTTGAAAGGAAAGGACTTAGCTGAAAAGGAGAATATAAAAGGTTTAAAGTGATTGCAATAGTACCATTTTCTTATGGTAGAGTATCAGACTTTGCACTTACTTAAATTAGCAATGCAGTCACAAATCTGGACCAGGCATTTAGCATGAGCACTTAGCATTAGGCAATGCATAGTGAAAGAAAAGAGATTTTAATGGGAAAGCACTGTCATGAAAAGGTAACTGGTCTGCTACTCTGCTTCATCACCTGGGAATAAAGTTGGACTGTGAGTGCTGAGGAGGCCCCAGTGCATTCCTGAATGCCACTGGCACTGGTGATGTCAGAGAGCTGACAAGTGAAAATCATTCCTGAGACTGTCCCAGGAGGGAAAAGAAGCCAGCACTTCCTTGTCTGTGCAGGAAGCAGCTCTCCAGTTTACCTGTGTGTTCACGTGTGATACCCTAAATAGAGTCCTGTGTGCAGCAGGGGGGGTTTTGCATCTCCTGTGATTTCCAGATCACACATGGCTGTGTATGGGTTAATAATTTAAGGAAACTACCCACCACTTCAGACTGAGATCTAATGTAAACTACAAAATTGCCAGTAACAAAGGTTCAATAGATCAACTTTCCTCCTTGGTGACATCTTTACAGCCTATCACTTGAACACTCTTCTTTAACTGTGTGTAGGTGGCTGTGTAATTGGAAGTTTCTGTTGATGAAATGGAGGCATCCAGTTTAGTGCCTCTTTCTTTAAACCAGCAATGCCAGCAGAACTAACAGGAATGAAAAAAGAAGGCATGAAAGGTAGCAAACAAGCTTTAAATACTCCAGGGAAGCAGATCTGGAGAAAAAGAAGCCAGGATGTAATCACTGTTAACTTCAAGAGCAACTTCACTATTCCTGGAATCTTCTGGTTCCCCATAAAGAAACGTTTTGCCTAATAGCCACCTTCCACACCCATCACGACAAGAGAACAGAAGGGAAAACACCACTTGGAATGTCGGCAAAGTTATGTTGCATAAGAATCACTTACTGGCATTTTTATTTTTAATGAAAAGTTCAAGATATTATAAAACAATCTCTAGTCACTAAGATAATCACAACTGGCTGTGCAAAGTGCTGCATCTCTTGGTGCTCTGGGTTAATTTTCCTTGTGAGATGTCTTGTCCCGTAGTGCAGGATATGGCTTCTCTAAGGCTGACAAGAACAAGAATGCTTGGGAGGCTTTGCTGGGGGCTGTGGCTGTGCCACCATTCTTGCAGTTGGAGTTATAAGCAGAGAAATAGTTCATCCTATAGAGCTCTGCTCGACTCTTGCAGCAACCAAACTTGCTCATCAGCAGAAAGAAGTCCCTCCGAAATGCTTTGGTGAAAATCGCGTAGAGAAAGGGGTTTGCGCAGGAGTTGACAGGGTAAAATAAAACCAGCAGGATCTTGGAGTTGGTCACTGTGATGAGAGGAACTTTGAAGGCAGCGGATATGGCAAAAAAGGAGATGGGAGCCATGCAGGTGAAATCCGTGAAGATCAGGATTGCCATTTTCTTGGCGACCTTGGTGTCTTTATTGGCAGCTACCAGCTCCGGGTTCTGCACGGCGATGTAAATCTTGATGTAGCAAGCACAAATGACAATGAAGGCCACAACATTCAGCACCAAGATCAGCAGAATGTAGGCTTGGGACAGGCCCGTTTCGATATCCATGGGCAAACAGATGCTGACCTTCATGTAGCTGCTGACCCCGAAGAGAGGCAGCAGGGCTATCCCGATGGAGAAGAGCCAGCCCCCGAGCATGATGGGCACAGCGTGGCGCAGCCGCAGCTTGCGGTCCAGCTGCATGGCGTAGGTGATGGTGTGCCAGCGCTCCACGGTGATCACCGTCAGCGTGTACACCGACAGCTCGCTGGCAAACACCGTGAAGAAGCCGGCGGTGCTGCAGCCGCTGCCCGTCTGCCAGTCTATGGCGTGGTTGTAGTACTGACCACTGGTCTGGGCGTCCACGGAGGCGATGAGCAGGAGGTACAGTCCCATGCAGAAGTCGGCGAAGGAGAGGTTGCACATGAGGAAGCGAGGGACGGTGAGCTTGTAGTGGCTGGTCAGGAGAACGAGGAGCACGGTGAAATTGCCAGCGATGGCGAGGATGTTTATAAACCAGATCAGCACTCTGAGGAAGCTGTAGCCCAGAATGTCTTCGCAGGGATTAAAGGCATCTGGTTCCGGAGTGCACGTGAGGACTTTAGGCTGACAAAAGTCATACTCAAAGTCAAAGCTGTCCATTTCGCTGTCATCGAAAATGGTTGAGTAGCTGTAGGGAGAACTTTCTTCATCTGTCGCAAAAGGGTGCGTGTTCTTCTCTGCTGACCACAGCAGTGTGTTGTTGGAGTCATCCCTGCAACCATGAAAACCACCCCCCCAAACAGAAGTGAATTATTTGTTACATGCTACTTGCATTCTTCTGTAAAAGACAACAGATAATAATTGTTTTAAAACAGTGACTTCCTCCATGTGTTTCCACAGGGTATTTACAAATAATGAAGCCTTGTAAGGATGCTTTGTGTTTGGGAAGCAGCCTTGGAGAGCAGCAGGGGTCATAGTCCCATCCACAGAAGTGCTCTCTTATACAATTTGCTTGTTTGTAAGTACTTTATTGTGACTTCTTTGTGAGGGAGCCATCGTTCTCATGCTGCTGGCTGGCTGCAGTCCAAACTACAGTAACACTTGAGCTGATGGATTACAGGTTTGATGCACAGAGGATTCACAGGCAGTTGTAGAAGCCATACTAAAATAAGCTATGGATTTTAACTCTGCACCTTTGCTTCCCTTAGGAAAGGCACTTAGCAAATGAATTCCTGAGACTATGTCTGGCTTGGGAGGTGCTAAGGAATTTGATGTTCGCAGTATTACAGGGCAAGGAGTAGAAGTGCTTGGTTAACTAAATAACATTGATAGCTAGGAATTTATTAAATTTAGGCTGGATCCAGTGCCTAATAAAAAATGTGGTAAGTTTTTAAAATAGACTTCTATAAGCTCTAGGTCATTGAGAGTGTGGTGATAAGCCTACCAAAGAAGAAATGTTTTAAAAGCAAACACTGTCTTTTCTGGCACTTCCCTGCCATAACAGGTGCCTATTTCCCAACTTCCCAATCATCCTGACTGTTAGTGTTTGGTGGGCAAATACTCAGTCTGCAGTGTGAGACCTGGAAAGCATCTCTATTGAAGACAACTCTTGAGAAAACTGGTAGCTTTAGGATAATTTAAATATGTGCTTAAGCTTCCACATCTATTGAAGCATGTCCATTAAATGATATTTCTGCAGCAGGGTCTTGAATAGCAAATGAAACTGAGCTGCTTTTCAGCTATTCCTGTGGGGCAAATAACTTTCCAAACTTGTTATCTTAACTCTTTTCTCTGTATATGGAAAACTACCCAATGTCTTGCATTTACTTGCCTGGCTCAAACTGTAAGAGCAGGGAATACATCTGACTCTATTTAATAATAAACATGATTGTGATTTTCTGAGAGGCTGTGGAAATGTGCTGCTATGTGCAAGCTGGATTTTTGTGGTTTTTGTTTTTTTGTTTTTTTGGGTTTTTTTACTAGTAAGAACTCAGGACTTTCAGATGATTTCTGCTGTGGTTCTGTAGCCATTAAGCCTGTGAACCATAACTTTACTTTCATTTGCTTATTATAATGTCTGCTCAGGGAATTGCTGGGATTGGGATTTGCCAAAGCCCAAAGCTTCAGGAGCCAATAGGCTGGGCAGACTATTTAATGCACAGCAGGAGTGCAACAGATGCTAATCCAAAATGAGCAGACAGATAGAACCAAATGGCAAGTGTAGGAGGCCTCACCAGCCAGCAAACAAGATAATGTCCAAGGAAGTAATCATCCCAATGAATCAATCCCATTTCAGCCGTATTTATCCATTGGAATTTTGTGACCATAACCTTGTTTCTTCTAGACTTTACAATGCTTTGACGCCGTGTCAGGGCTGCTAACAAGTCCCAAGGTCTCCCATTTAGCTGAAGAGGGATGAAGAATAGCAAATCCTTAAACCTCTTCCTTAAAAGATGAGTTAGAGCCTGTGTCGTCCAGCACAGCCAGCACAACAGTTTTGATATTAGCCTTTCTCATTATCACACTGAACACTGTCAAGCAAAACTGTGATGATATGAAAAGACATGTTTAGACAGGGTAAACCACTGGCAGGGGGTCATCACACTTCTAGCTCAGGGATTCCATTCTACCATGGAAAACTACTGATATGCAGAGTTCTAATTACCGTTTCTATAGGAAAAAAAAAAAAGTTAATAATAGCAGCTCTTCTTTGAATCACACCAACAACTGCAATTATTTCAGGGAATGGAAAGTCTCCATGTAGGCCACTTCTGTAAATATTTAATCATTGTTTTGAAAGACTTTCAAGAATTCAGAAGACAAATTGGAGTGAGTAAACCTTGTGAAATCATGAGGGTTTTTTTTTCCCTTTCCTTTTGAACATCCAAATCTTGGTTTCATGATAGTAAAATTACCACTTGTGCAGCTTGTAGGGGTGACTGAATTGGCAGGCAAAGACCTGCTTAGTGAAAAAACATGAACAGCAGAAAGGGGAGGAGGTCTGTATTTGCTACTTCCATCATCCCTATGCAGAGAGCTACTTACAGCATTTCATTAGTTGGTTTCCTCATGGTGCTTTCACACTCCTTGGAAAAGTTGTCAAAAATGGAAAGCAACAAATTCTGTCTGCAAGAAGGGTGAAAAGAAAGTTAAGTTTCAGGCTGGATTTTGATCAAAGTCTTGTCTTCTCTGCAAGTGATCTTCACAGACATGTAAGGTAAGCCAGTGCTGGCCTCATGGCAGCACGAACAGTTCCTGTAGACATCTGGAAGTGGGAAGAAGAAGGCTTCAAATACAGTGAAAATAGGCAGTGTAAGGATGTGTAAGGTGTATAAGGATGGTCTTTCAGCTTGGTTATTGTGTAGAATGCATTTTTTTATGGTGAAATAACTTGAACTGGAATTAAAAGGTGTGTTTTGAAATATCGTATTGAAGTGGGCTAGTTTTCCCACCAGGATGAATGGAAGCAGTTAGGCTGGCTTTTGGAGAGGTGCCTGCTAACAGCTGCTGGGAAACTGGCCTGATACAGCATCACTGAGTGGGTCAGGTTGGAAGGGACCACGGTGGAGCATCTGGTCTCCCTGTGTCATCCTAGAGCACATTCCAGACAGTTCTGGAGTGTCTCCAGTGAGACCTCACACCTTCTCTGTGCAACCTGTTCCAGTGCTTGGTAACCTGCACAGAAGGAAGTTCTTCCTCATACTCAGATGGAACTTCCTGTGCATCAGTTCCTGCCCATTGCCTCTTGTCCTATTGCCCAGCATTACTGAGGAGTGCCTGGTCCATCCTCTTGGCACCCTCCCTTCAGATACTGACAGACATTGATGAGGTCCCCTCTCAGTCATCTCTTCTTGAGGCTGAACAGGCCCAGCTCCCTCAGCCTTTCCTCATCAGAGAGATGCTCCAGTCCCCTAATCATTTTCAGACCCCTCCACTGGACCAGTTCCAGGAGCTCCTTGTTTCTCTTGCCCTGAGGATCCCAGAACTGAACACAGCTCTCCAGATGTGCCTCACCAGGGCTGAGCAGAAGGGCAGGATCACCTCCCTTGACCTGCCAACAACACCCTTCCTAATGAGCCCCAGGACACCACTAACCCTCTTGGCCACAAGGTCACACTGCTGGCTCAGGGACAGCTTGTTGTCCACCAGGATTCCCAGGTTCTCTGCAGAGCTGCTTTCCAGCAGCTCAGCTCCAAGCCCATACTCGTGACTCTATCTAAAAAATTGTCTGGGATCTAGAGGTAGACTTTGTGTGCTTGAAGTAAAGCAGTTTGAATAGTACAAGTTGAAAGATGACATATTTGGCAAGATCTCTAATTTTGAGGCTTTGAAAGTAGCAGCCGTGTACTTTACCAGTATGAATGGAAATGGCTTTGTCTCACCTCATTGCTAGTGCCCCTGGTAGGGGAGCAGTCATTTCCTGATCTGCATGGGATTCCCCCCTGCAATTTACTAAGAAAACAGTCACTTAATATAAGAAAGTGACTTACTAAAGCAGCCCCGTTTTTATAGACCATGCTCATGTTGCAAAGTCAAGCACCCAAAAATTAATCTATCAGAAATGTAGTTACCTGTCACAGAATGAATGCTTTTTTTTCTCTGCCAGAGTTGCTCCTGCATTTAATACACTCAGAGACGTGATCTGTGGCTGAATCAGTTCAGCAGCAATGGAAACCCTTGACAGTAGAATCTTTCTCTTCTTGCAGACTCAAGAACCCCTTAGTAAAATGAGGTAGGCAGAGAAAGAATAACACCAGCCCTAATTTTACACCGAAGAACTGGAATCTACTCCTGCCTTTCCAAGACAGTCCTGAAGCGAAGGCATAGGAGTGACACAGATCAGGCCTCTCACAACTACCTGCCCAGTACATCTTTTCTGCAGCCTTCATTTCAGACAGACGAGAAGCGAGGCACCCTCATGGCTCAAACTAAACTCATTTGGGGTTGCTTTGGCTGCCTAAAGCTAACTGAGTGTTGGTTTCTTTTGAAACATGAGTGCTGAAAAACAAGCTCCAGTTTTCTCGGATTAACTGCCCCAAGTTAGTGGATGCAAAGCTCTCCCTGTGCCAAGATTTCCAGCTGTGGGGAGAACAATACTGTCTATTACCTGAAATGGTTGGAACTAAACCTGTAGTAACTTCTTTCTGTAGGCTTGGGGCAGGCCCTAATTTTGGTGGGCAATTGAAAGCTTGCCCTTTCTACTATGTCATCGTATCACCTGTATTGATTAAGCTACTTAGCTAAAGGCTACAGGGGTTCTTTATTTTTTTAATTAGGGCAACATGCTATGGATAAAGATCTGTATTCTGTGTGCCAGTAGGCTTTTAACTGAGATATCAAGAAAAAGATAAGCTTTAAGCAAACTTAGAATAATGTTTCTGATGG
>VYXC01003460.1:1199151-1253822 GCA_013397175.1 Platysteira castanea | reverse complement strand
GGACAGCTTGTTGTCCACCAGGATTCCCAGGTTCTCTGCAGAGCTGCTTTCCAGCAGCTCAGCTCCAAGCCCATACTCGTGACTCTATCTGAAAAATTGTCTGGGATCTAGAGGTAGACTTTGTGTGCTTGAAGTAAAGCAGTGTACTTTACCAGTATGAATGGAAATGGCTTTGTCTCACCTCATTGCTAGTGCCCCTGGTAGGGGAGCAGTCATTTCCTGATCTGCATGGGATTCCCCCCTGCAATTTACTAAGAAAACAGTCACTTAATATAAGAAAGTGACTTACTAAAGCAGCCCCGTTTTTATAGACCATGCTCATGTTGCAAAGTCAAGCACCCAAAAATTAATCTATCAGAAATGTAGTTACCTGTCACAGAATGAATGCTTTTTTTTCTCTGCCAGAGTTGCTCCTGCATTTAATACACTCAGAGACGTGATCTGTGGCTGAATCAGTTCAGCAGCAATGGAAACCCTTGACAGTAGAATCTTTCTCTTCTTGCAGACTCAAGAACCCCTTAGTAAAATGAGGTAGGCAGAGAAAGAATAGCACCAGCCCTAATTTTACCCTGAAGAACTGGAATCTACTCCTGCCTTTCCAAGACAGTCCTGAAGCGAAGGCATAGGAGTGACACAGATCAGGCCTCTCACAACTACCTGCCCAGTACATCTTTTCTGCAGCCTTCATTTCAGACAGACGAGAAGCGAGGCACCCTCATGGCTCAAACTAAACTCATTTGGGGTTGCTTTGGCTGCCTAAAGCTAACTGAGTGTTGGTTTCTTTTGAAACATGAGTGCTGAAAAACGAGCTCCAGTTGTCTCAGATTAACTGCCCCAAGTTAGTGCAAAGCTCTCCCCGTGCCAAGGTTTCCAGCTGTGGGGAGAACAATACTGTCTATTACCTGAAATGGTTGGAACTAAACCTGTAGTAACTTCTTTCCGTAGGCTTGGGGCAGGCCCTAATTTTGGTGGGCAATTGAAAGCTTGCCCTTTCTACTATGTCATCGTATCACCTGTATTGATTAAGCTACTTAGCTAAAGGCTACAGGGGTTCTTTATTTTTTTAATTAGGGCAACATGCTATGGATAAAGATCTGTATTCTGTGTGCCAGTAGGCTTTTAACTGAGATATCAAGAAAAAGATAAGCTTTAAGCAAACTTAGAATAATGTTTCTGATGGCAGATCCAGCACACAGGATGGGATCCATTTCTGCTCTAATATCCTGGCCTTAGCAGAGATTTGCTGTTTCCTGCAAGGCGTTAAACCAGAGCTTCCCTTTAAGTGGAATGAGGATAATCAAACCTTGTGAGCTGAATAAAGCAGAATTGCCATTTTGGAGCTTCTGAAGGACCGTGGTACAATAATGTGTTATTTGGACTTACTTTTCTGTCCTTAGGTTTCGAAAAGCACAGCAGTGGCTGGGATAGGTTAGGACAGCTTCCAGAAGATTGCTGAATTTATCCAGTGGTGGCAGCCTCTTTAACGAGTAAGATGACATTGCATTTAAGACCTGAATGGCCTCAAGCCCGTAACTAGGCAGGGACTCCAGTGCTGTTGAAGAAATATCCCTGTGAAACAAAGAGAGCATTCACTTTTCTTTTCATCCCTATAAAAATACCACCAAACTGTGACGGCAGGTAATGGCAACTGGTTTTTTCACAAAGGCTTAGATCTACAAAGCCACTTCAGCACCTGATGCCCAGCTCAGAGACATGGTCTGTGAAACTACAGAACAGCGGGGTAAGAGCATTCCTGTGGCTCAGCAGCCCCAGCCAGGCAAGGAGCTCCCTTTGTCTTGGGGAAACTGAAACCCACCACTCCAGGGGCTGTGTCCTGACCTTTCTGTTTGAAATCCATGCATGGAGTGAGGGACACCTCTTTAAGCCAAAGAAGAAGGAGGGCAAAAGTGACCCTCCAGCCAGCTAACAGGTAGGACACCCTCCTGGCTCTCTGCTTGGCTCTGAAGGGCTGTTGTAGGTGCTTTAATTAAATGGCTATTAATTAAAACCCCAAAAGAATTTGTCATTTTTGCCAACATAAATTTAAGCAGTTTGGCTTAGAGTAGCTTCAGAGGGGCTATTTGTGTGAAGAAAGTCCATCAGTGTGACTAAGAATTTTCAGTCAGGACATTAAACAAAGGGAAAAAAGGCCCACAATTCTGAAAGTGGTATCAGTAATGCCATGTGCCATAAAGCACCAATAAAAGGCACAAAAACGGCATGTGCAGAACAGAGTGCTGTTTACAGAACCACACTGTGTTTTATTGCATGTACTTACAGCCAGGGCAGCCCTCCAGTAAATCCTTGATTAATAAATTATGAGGATCATAATAACAAGTTTTATTCAGCACGAGCTTACAGCGTGCAATCAGCTGGCTCACTTTTATAAACAAATTCTCTACCAATGTATATTGCCAAAACAGATCCATCCTACCAAAGGATAAGTTAGTTTGCAATGTCAGAATATAAGACACAGGAACAGGAGGATCTGACAAAAATAAAGCAAAGGCCAAAATATCTAAGAGATGGAGATCAATGCCAACACTAGAACTGGCTGATATGTGGTTGCCAGGGTGCAAACTTCTTTCCCCCTGTAATTTCATGGCATCTCGTTGACATGTTTCCACTTTATACACAAAGGGTAAGAGATCAAATCTCCTTTCAGACTCGAAGCCTGTGTTTGCTCTGGTGACACTGCTCTGGTGGCACAGTGCAGTTCCCACAGGACACTCAGGTAATGGAGTTGTGGATACTTACAGGACATCTGGCCCTGTGGCACCTCTCAGGGCATCATTGTGTATCCGCCTGAGGTTCTTGTTGTCCTTCAGGATTCTGTGGAACCGAAAATGAACTCTCTTTACATCTGTATTTTAAAAATCATTTTTTTGGTTTCTTCTTCGCACCTGTTTCAATTCTTTCTCCCACCACATCAGTCGTTGTTGCACTGCCTGGCTGGGTAGGGAGTACTTGTATTTCCTATGTGACCTTTACTTCCTCTGATCCCATCAGATGATTATCCATCTACACTTAAATCTGAAAGATTACAAATTCTTCTGGCTTAAATCAGGAACAACCAGGCTGGTTCTTTCACTACAGTAGCAAATATACATTTTGCCCAAACCAAGAGACTAGTCCCCCAGCGTGTGCGAGGGATTTAAAAACTATAGAAGTTTACAGATATAAAATATAGATTCCTAAGTCTGGGCTACTGTTTCAAGTTTTACACTAGTTTATGAAATTTTGTTAAGAATTATGAGCTTTTCTCACAAAAGCTGTACTATTTTAATGGATATTGTTTCAGGAAAAGCAGTAAGACCTGCAGGATTAACCACTGAGTCACAATGACACTGAAAGATACAGTTTTCTCATGGGTATTGGGAAATACAAGACAGCCATTTCAGCTGAAGGAAGAGCCTCTGACTGTATTTAAATTGTTATTTACTGTTTAAATTACTGACGAGGGATAGCATACTCACAATTGATTCAGCTTTGTCCCGTTGAAGGCATGGCTGTGGATATCTTCAAATCCATTTTTATACAACTTGCTGGAGATTAAAAAAACATAAGGGAAAAAGATTTGGAAAAGGCGAGATTTTGTTACATACTGCAAGTTTCAAACCTTGGTGCTGCATTCATTTTAATGATCAGAGGGTCTGCTTATAAAGAATGAAGGTAACTATAGCTCTTAATTAAATTGAGAAGGATGCAGTTTAAATTCTCTAAGCTCATCCCTGTTTAGCTGCTGAAGAGAACTTTATCTGAGGTGCAGATCCTCCTCCTGCTGAGGGGCTCGCCTGTGCCTGCCTGGGGCTGAGATCCAGAAACAAGACATTAGTCCAGGTAAGCTCCTGGCACACAGACAGCAACGTGGAGGCAGAAGACCTGGATTTTGTGGTGTCAGCAGGTGCAGATGGAAGACTGAAAGGCCTGGAGATGTGTCAGGTGGAAAGCCACTGTAAAGCCTGGAGGGAGCTGCTGGGTTGCAGATCCTCCTTGGACAGACAAATCTTCCAAGAGACAGCTTTGCAGAGAGGCAGGGGCAAGTTGTGCATCATCCAGCAGTCAGTGAGTTATCAGCTTCTCCAAAGTGCTGCTGCCAGCCTTGGTTTGTGCTGTGGAAACCTTGCTGTCCCCTGCACTGCACCGGGTCACTGGATGCCACCGTGGTTCCTGATTCCCCACCCTGAAGCCAGACACCTAAAGGCTGGCCTCTGCTACACCTCAGGTCCAGCTCTTTTGCTTCTTTAGGAGATTTAACCTATGGGTCTATCAATACCCATTTGTGGTATTAAATTCATGTATCCAATAGAAATTCAATATAGTCACTTGTATATATTATTTTTTCTTTAATATAAAGCCCTAATAGAAAACTTGGCACAGTTTATGAATTAAACATGTCTGTTGCTTTTCCGCTTGCTTTTGGGAGAGGACAAACATGCTCCGAAGTGCTTAAGTGTGGGCAGCACCTGACTCCATTTGATAGATGATATCTACCTCAGCACAATGCTGAAATTAGTGATAGCCTTAAAAACCATCACAACAGGTAGAATCAATTTCCCAATCCACAAGAAACATTAACTGTTGGAAAGGCTAAATTAGCTATTTGCAGTGCAAAATATGACTGCAGGGTGAGTTTACACCTCCATAGATTACTTGTGTTTCACCAGACCATGCTGTAACAAGAGGAATTACTTCACCTAATTACACCTAACCACATGGGGTGGAGTTAACACGTAGCTCTACAATTAGGAAGCTGCTGATAATTCTTCTCTTCTTGTGGTGAGCTCCCAGTCACAAAAGGATGGGAAAAAAAATGACTGTTGGCTGTCCTGACTTAAACTCCCTCCCATTTAATACACTTTAGGGTTACAGTAAAGACTTTAAGCACCTTTCTCCATCTCTTTTATGCCTATTTTCTTGCACCATTAGCAGAATCATATTTTTGCTGAAGTTATTTTGAGAACTTGCTGGGAGGAAAGAGGCTCATAAGATGAAATGATGCACTAATCCAAGCAATTGCTCCTCTTTAGCGTCGTGTAGGAGCAGCATTCCGTCACATTTATGCCCAGTTCCTCTCTCGTTTCCAGAAGGTATTGGTCAACACATAAAATCTGTGTTAAAATTACTGTCATGCTGGCACATTAGCCTGATGAAGAGCCCATCAGCTGCAGTCCTTGCTCATGTGCACAGCTCCTCTGCGGGTGCAAATATCCGTGGAGATTTGGGCAGGGCTCCCGCTGGATGTGTGCTGGAGCCAGCCCCCAAGGCTGTCTTCACTGGGCTCCCCTGGGGTTTGTGGCTACCACACCAAGTGGGTGCCTGCTGCTGCTCTCTATGGCTCACAGGGTCCTTCCTTGGGAGACCCAAATTTCGGCCACATCCTGCCAAGAGGCTCAGCTTGTGATTTTTCCTCTTCCAGCTCTACTTTGTGGCAGTTTTTGTGAAGACAAGTGTGCTGTGAAATCCATACAAAGTTCTTGCTTCGCTGGCTAAGGACACCTCACCTTGGCTTTCTGCTGCATTCTGCGTTCCTCAGATGGGGCATCTCACAGCATCAAACCCACCCAACTCACAGGGGGCTGAAGCAGTGAATCCACTGTTTTCTAAAAGGAAAGTCTTGGGTGTGGAGACTTACAGGGATCTCATAGGAACGTAAGCTGAGGCAAAAGGAGTCAGGCTGAAAAACAGCACTGGTAGTGTTTACCAATTTCTCCTGTGCCTCTATCCCTCCTCTTCAGAGGGAACCCGTGCAGCTGAAGCTCAGCTTTCTCAGACTGCTTGGTCCCTGAAAGCACTCTTTCAAGAAACTGCATCCCTGGGGTAAGAACAGAGACTTTGGCCTCCAGTGAAGCTTTTGTAGTTTATATGCTGTTGATGGCATTTTTAAAAATAACATTGTATGGAAAGTGAAGATTTAGATCCCTCATCCTGTCTTCTTTCCTAAGTGAAGTTATCTTTTGGAAAAAACTCGGCTCTTCATCTTGAAGAACATCCCTATGTTTCTTAGGTGTTTCCAATCCAACTCACAATACATATATATATTTTATGGGGCTTAATGTCAAGATTTTCATGAAGTCAACCCACTTTCCTCAAGCAGAAGTGTTATCCTCGCAGAAGGAACTGGAGCTAGGATTATTTTACTCACAGTGTCAGTGATTCATTGTTCATCCCTTGGAAAGCATTTTGTGGTATAATTGTCATACGCAAGTTATCACAGAGCTCTCTTTGGAAAGAAAAGAAAAAGGTATTTTTGTCAGAGACTCAGGAACAAGATGGAAAACACTTGCAGCTGGGTTAGGATGGGTGTCTACTTACAAAATAAAATGAGCTTCCAGTGAGAAGATCTGTGTGAGGTCTGGAAATTGTCTTATTCCAGTGTTACAAATGCTCCTAGAGAAAAGCATAATTCCTATTTGTAGAAGAAAATATTACCAGAGTGGATGCAACAAGAAGCCGAGTTGGTAGGTCTAAGTTTAACAGTGCTTTAAAAGGTGACTGACAAATACAATTTTTTAAGTAGGCTCCAAAGGTGTTTGTAAGGCCTGTAAAATTCAAGTTTTTTAGAATGCTCAAGCAGGGTCCTAGAGAAGCAGTGTGTTCTCACTACATTAAGCACAAGGGAGAGATTTTAGTTACATCCTTTTTTTTAGTACCCCGTTAGTCTGAAAGTTTTATTCTAGAAATAAGCACTGAACAACTTTGCAGCCTTCTGTTTTGTGCATCACTGGCCTGCCATTGTCCATTGAAAGACCTCAGTATTGGTTAACTACAGATTAAAGCTACTGTAAATGATGTATGTACCTCTAGTATACTGTAATGCATGAAAAACCTTTTTCCTTACACTCCATATTTTGATTTGTCTACTCATTTAAAAAAAACGATAAATAAGGCAAACAGAAAAGGAATAGAACTCTCTCTTACAAGTATTTTAGCTTTGGAAGGTTTCTGAATGCTCCGTCCTCAATGTGCAACAGATTTTTCGTGTTCAGGATTAATCTGTAATGACGGAAAAAATATTTCAGTATTATAGTCATTATCGATTTGGCAGGGCCCTGAGTTTTGCTTGCGATTTACTTTCTCAGAAAACAGTCTGCAAATATGCTGCTGGGTGCAATTTGAGGCACTGTTGGTAATAAAAATGGCCTGCAATTTTTAGGCAGCCAACAAAAGATAACACTGCCTGAATTCTCATGGTTCTCTGAGCTGATCTGGTTTGGATATCCTGGTCACCAGTGGGACTTAGCATTTTGGGCTTGGATGTGGGGTCAAGCCTTGACCTGAGTGTGTGTGTGTGTGTGTGTGTGTGTGCCTGGCCCTTGCTCCACAATCAGATCCCTTCAGATCATCCCTCGTTTCCATTACATTACTGATGTTCTTCCTAGCCAGGAAAGGGAGTTCCTCTCTTAGGGGCACCATGGACTTCCTTAGAGCAGTGCTTGGTAAGAGTGGATCAGCAGAAACTGGGAGAGAAGTGTGTGAGAAGTCCTGTTTCCTTGTGGCCACTCAAAAAATGGGCAGATCTCAATCAAGGAGCACTTTCTGCAGCTAAAATATCTGGTAAACCTCTCCGTTTGCCCTAAAGGCCAAAAACTGTAGCCCAGCTCCCTCTCTATGCATGGCTTACAAAATACAAAGAGTTTAGCATGTGAGATGGCAAGAAAAGTTGAAATTCAAGAATGCCATTGAACCCACCTACCCTGATCATTTGAAGGTGGACTTGAGTGCAGCTTGGGACATCAAACCCTTGCAATGTGAGTCCTGTACAGCACTCAAGAGTCAAGGAGGTTTTCTTGCCAGCTTCCTGTAGCTCTTTAATAGTCTTGCTTAGCTTTTGGGTTTTGGAAAACAGGCATAAGACAAGCTATCCATAAACTGTAGGTGAATGCATGGGGGCAAATCTTTCACTCCTTCCCTAAACACACCATTGATTCTAGTGGAAGTTGGACTCAATCAGAGGTTGACGAATCTGTATCCCTTTCTTATGTGAGTAAATGGACTCAGTGATGTTCACATATTAAAAAGAAGAGATGAATTTGTCCTCACTCAGTTGCACAATTTTAAACCACTCACTGATCATGCTGTGCGAAAAAGGCAGTAATGAGATATTGAATCAGATTTAGAGTTTCCAATTTCGCTAAACATTTCAGAGCATTCTCTAGGCATTGCTTTTAACTCTCTCTCTCAGATGCCTGTGCTATGCAGGTCAAGTTTAAAATCAGTGCGTATTCTGTTTGAGTAATACTTTAGTGCTCCACAGAAGAGCTATGCATACTAAGCAGCTGTATTTAAATAATGTACGGCTTTGAAAACGGCATCTTCAAAAAGAAAGATTTTTCTCATCTTTTGTCATCTCAAATTACTTCCCTGCTTAGAAAGCCTGACAATGCCAGCAGAAACAGACACAGAGCTCCACCCCTGCCACTGAGCTCACTGAAAGCAGTGGGACTCTGTGCAGGGATGTCTTTGCATGAGCTAGGTCTCCAAGGCCGGGCCTTACAGAGTGCTCACTATTTTATATGGTACTCTGAAGAGAAATGTTTTTTATCAAAGATCTCAATCAAAGCCAACCAAAGTAACAGAGACGGACTTGGTCCAGGAATACTTCTCTGCAGACTGTTTACTCCTTGATGATCCGAAACCACAACATGGGTGCCTTTTTTTATCTGATGCTCACATTTCAGACAAGGTGGGAAGGCTGTCAAAGGCGCTCGCTTCTATTCTCTCCAGGGAGTCACTCTGAGAGATTTCACTACAAAGAAAACAGCAGACACAAAGCAACACATTACCAGAGAAGATACCAGCAACTGGCTTTCCACTTTTTATTTCCTTCTTTTACGCACACTTGTTCAGCCCCTCCTACCACTCTTGTCCATGCCTCACCTCAGACATCCTGGGAGCCCGTGCCAGTGGGGTTTGAGAGGACCAGCCTTTTGCTGTCTTGGCAAAAGGGAAAGCCAGCCCTTAGGAATAGGTACCTCCGTAACAGCCAATCTCCATTTCCTCAGTAAATTGCTGGTAAGGTGGATACTAAGGAGCAGAACTAATGTAAAGAGAGTGAGCCCAAGCTTCATGAGCCTTTTGCTCCCTCCCATTTTTGGTTCTGCTTAGTGAATTTATTCGTGAGGTGAAGACATAGATAATATCCAAAGTGCTTCATACCCTATTATCAAGTCAGAATTATGGTAATCTTTTCCACAGATGTAGAGATACACAGATATGGATTCAGAACACTTTATGAACAGTTTTTGGATTTAAATGCCATTTTCATTATATGCATGCAATCTGAAAGGAAGTGGCTCTTTTCATCATGACACAGACCAACATGACTCTTTTTGGTGGCACACTCGGATTGTGATTACAAATGCTCCTATTCCACATATGTATTCAAGATTAACCAATACTGACATAGAAAAACAAAATCCTCGTATTAGATGCTGGTTAAATGCTTGTTAGATTAAGATCTAAGAGGCTGTGCAAAACTGAGTCCTGAAAGTAAATAATATACATTGATGCATATATAAGGGAAAGATCTCCAAAATTTCTCAACAGAATTGGCTAGAAGGGCACACAAACTAAACCTAAGATTACACACTCTCAAGAAAAAATGTTTTCCGAACAACTGGAATTCGTCTACACAATCAGAGTCAGTATTGTCACAGTCCTGAGTGTTAGCTTAATTCAAGTGAAATTATGAGAAGACAACTCTATTGGTGTTGATATAAAGCCCCTTAGACCAGAATGAATTCTGTATTTCATTTGTAGTGGCAAAGGGGGCTGCACACCAGAAATCACACAGTTAACATGTATGTGCATCTTACAGAAATATTAAGGATTTTTTTCATCACCATAATTCAGTGAGAATGTTATTTTTGGTATTGCATTAGTTACTTTTAAAGGAAAAATGGATGTACAGTCTCTGATCCTCAGAAATTCACAGGCTGGGAGGGATCAGAGCTTGCTCACAGAATTTGTTTGGGGTCTGAAACATGGTTCTTCCATGGGATCCTCCCTGTCAGCCACAGTTTTTCCATTTACATATGCTGGAATGACTTACAGCATGAGAATAATTTATCATCCAATTTTCAGAGAGTGATGTGTTGCCAAATAGCTGACCTAGAGATTTATAATTATAAAATATGCATTTTTCAAAGTAGCTCTAAATCTCAATACAATTATGAAGTGTTCTACAAAGTAACTTCAGAAAAATACATCGATTCCAACACAGTTAATTTGGAGAGATTCATTAAAAGCACACAAAGAGATCAATTAAATTCTTGTTATGGGAGGGAAAATGTCCATGAACAAAATATTCTCTATGGAGAATACAACATGTGTGCAGTTTGAGAAAGTGTAGCCCCGAGTCATGCAGGTAGGAGAAATTTTGTAGATTTAAGTTAGTCTCCAGTGTGAAAATGATTAAGTTCTTGTTAAACATTCAGATGCAAGTGAATGCAAGAATGCAGCACCACTGGACTCTACTTTAATACTGTATTGCAGTTGGATATGTGCACAGAGAAGTACGAAAAGTGCACCTTGAAAAGAAAGCAGCATCTTCTGTGCTGCTGCTTAGATTCTGGGGGAGGTCATTCCCCTGCTCTTCACTGCACTGCTGTGTCATCAGCTTTGTCCTTTAGAGGCCACTCGATGCAGACAAAATAAAAAATAATAAATAATGGAGACTCAAGCATGCCATCTTTCAGCTGGAATAACAGCAGAAATGAGGGGAGGAGGGGTAAGATGAGCCTTATGGTCTGAATCCTTGATGGAAAACAGGTACAAAGCCGAGGGCTGGGAAGCAGTGCAGACCCAGTGTGCAAAATTACAGCACTTGCAAACTGAAAGATCAAAGACAGGGCTCAGTCCTACTGATTCCCTGCCAAGCTTATCTCTCACTGCAAAATGCTGAATAAATGTCTTATTTGGGCCTTCTATAAATGTATAATCACGGAGTGCCATGACTGTCATTGCAGAGGTAATGTTTGATGATAGAAATCTATCTCCTCTGCTAATCAAATACTCCTCTCATCAGTTACTAAGCTGTATCCAGTTCTCTCTGACATGATTAATATTTCATTATTTGATCTTTAAATGGCTGTTAAAAATCACACCTTTTCAAGGGATCTTTTGTATACTGTTTATATGAAAAGGGATGCTATGTTTATCCTTCCCCTGTGGTTTTTTCCTCAGTAGTGTGCATTAGCCTCACATTTTTACATTATTATAAAAGGATGACTTATGTAAGAAATTAAGGAAAAGCCTATGGAAAATATTGACAACTTACATGATGAAGGCATCTCGAAGTCCTTCAAATGCATGTGATGGGATTACTTTAACAGGGAGATGAGTAAATGATCTGAAAAAAAACAAGAGGGGGAGGAAAGGGTTGTAAAGCATGAGGTTTCCTTGTTTATAATTGTAACATCAGGAGGTAGGGATAAAACCAATAAAGCATAGTGCCACCTTATTTTTCCTGCAGTTCTCTGTACCTCTGGGGCCTGATCCATTTGTCATTGATCTCAGTTAAATGGAATTCAAAGGATATTGGGTCAGTTCCTCGACAGCATAAATTTGAGAGTAATCACCATCAAATCAATAATAATCATAACCTATTAAGTAAATTTATAGCCTGATGAAAGTAGGCTGCTACAGTCACAGTCAAAGGAAGCTACAGGCTATGTAAAGTTAGATCCTCAGAAGAACTGGCTATCATATATAGTTTTCTCTATAAAACAGTATCTTTGTGTTCGCCGCACCATGTTCTCCTCCCAGCAATATCCCTGGAATGTTGCAGCTTGGCATCCTGAATTCACTGGCAATATTCTGGCTGTGCACAAAGCATAAAAGAACTTCAAATCAGATTGATACAATGGAATTTTTTAAAAAATAGGTTACATCAGTGTGGTTAGTTGATTCAAAGCAAGCATGGATTTTAATTTTTAATTTTTTAGTTTCTCTGACTGGGAAGTTAACAATGATGTGGGGGACAGAGCCACATTTTACCATTCTCCACATCTGAACCACAGTACTTTTACCAGCCATTTTATCTACCCATGACCACACTCTCCCTGATAATGGCCATAGGAAAATATTTAACATATTTCAAAATGTTATCTCTATGAAAACAGATAATTGCTCCATTTTGCTTTAGAATGACTAATATCTAGTCAGAGACATTTGTTTCCCATCCTTAAACTCATCCCCTCAAGGCTTTTTGACTGAAATGTTTCTGTGCTATTCACATAACCTGGTTTTTTTCATTGTTATCATAATCCTTTATATGAAGAAATATGTTTTTGATTGTCAATATTTATATTAAATGTTCATCAAGTTTTTTATCTATATATGTATATACTTTAATATATTAAAAATATGTCATACCTACACATTATAAAGGCAGGCTATCACATATACTGTGTCTAGGAGTTACAAATCTGGACTTACCAAGGAGCCTGGAAGTCACTTCCTAGCTCTGTTCCAAAGTCTGTATCATTTGGGGCAAATCATTTAGTTCCCTCAGACCTTGCCTACCTGTCAGTAAACTGGGAATAACAATGCTTCCCTACCTAACAAGGGTGATGTGAGGATGTATATGTTTGTCATGCCACTGTGATTGGGTCATACCTGTCTCTAGATGGATGCTAGCATGTTTTGCCATGTGTGAGGTTTGGTTAAATCAGAGATGAAACTACGTCATGCGGCTTGAAGAATGTGTTTTTCCCTGAAAGGTAGAGACAGGTAGAAGTAATTTGCAGTAGGTTTTAACACTCTGAACCAAAAGGAAAAGAACTTCAGGAAGAAGCAAAAAGTAGAAGCCGAGAAATTCCTGCTCTATAACCCTATAACTTCACCATCAGCTCAGGCTGCTTGGAAAACAAAACATATCTTTTATGAAACTGCTTGCAAAAAATATTATAATTTACAAAGGAAATGGAAATGTGACTGATGGTGCAAAAAATAAAACCAAATCTTGGCTTTCAGTTACATCAGCCCATGAGCCTGCTACCTCCCTGTGTACATGCTGGTGAGTGAGCAGCATGCTGGTTGTAATGGCACACGGCTTGGAGTGACAGGTGATGAGCTTTAAGGTCCTTTTCAACACAAACCATCCTATGATTCTATGAATATTTACTGAACAACCCCAGCTCTCTCAGCTCGTCTCTTTAGGAGAGGTGCTCCAGCCACTGGGCACATTCCTCAGGACTCGCTCCAGCCAGTCCACATCCTTCTTAGGCTGGAAGCCCTTGAGCTGGATGCAGGTCTCCAGGTGGAATCTCACAAGAGCGGAGTAGAAGGGGAGAATCCCCTCCCTCGCCCTGCTGGCCACGCTGCTTTGGATGCAGCCCAGGATACCACGGGCTTTCTGTGCTGCCAGCACACATTGATGGCTCATGTCCAACCTCTCATCCACCAGCTCCCCCAAGTCCTTCCCAGGGCTGCTCTCAATCCATTCTCTGCCCAGCCTGTATTTGTGCTTGGGAGTGCCCTGACCCACATGCAGGACCTTGCACTTGGCCTTGCTGAACTCCATGAGGTTTGCACATTCTCAAGGCCTCGAGCCTCTCCCACCTCTCAAGGTCCCTCCCTCCCGTGTGCCGATCCCACCACACACCCCACACACACTTCCACCCCAAACCTGCTGAGGGTCCCACCGACCATGCTGCTGACAATGATTTAAGTCAGAGCTGCTCCCTCTGTATGACTCCTGAGGAATGTCACTTGTCACCGGTCTCCATTCAGACATTCAGCCATTGACTGAGTGCAACCACGCAGCTGACTCCTGAGGAATGTCACTTGTCACCGGTCTCCATTCAGACATTCAGCCATTGACTGAGTGCAACCACGCAGCCAACTCCTTATCCACCACGTCACTCACCCATCAAACCCATCTCTCTCCAATTTAAACACAAGGGTGTCATGTGGGCCAGAGTCAAATGCTTCGTACAAGTCTGGGTAGATGGTGTCAGTGGCTTTTTCTTATCCACCACTGCTGTAACCCTGTCCTAGAAGGCCACCCAATTTTTCAGGCATAAGATTTGCCATTAATAAAGCCACATTGGCCAACATCAATCACCTCCTTAGTTTCCATGTGCCTTAGCATGGTTTCCAGGAGGATCCGCTCCAGGATCTTGCCAGGTATGAAGGTGAGACTGAGTGGCATGTATTTCCTTGGGTCTTCCTTATTTCCCTCTGTAAAAATGGGATCCCCTTTTCTTAATTCCATCAGGACATTAGCTTTCCTAACCTGATCCCATCTGCTTAGTTTCTCTATATTCCTCCCAGGCTAGCTGTCACTGCTTCCACCCTCTATTCCATCTTTTTGTGTTTGAGTTTGTCCAGGAGTTCTTGTTTGTCCATACAGGCCTGATTTATTCCTGATCTTTGAATATCAACCAGCTTTCTTGGGCCCCTTTTCCCTTCAGGGCTTTATCCCATGGGACTCTGTCAAGCAGGTGCCTGAAAAGGCCAAAATCTGCTCTGCTGAAATCCCGGGTAATGAGCTGGCTGTGCGTCCCTCTTGCTGCCGTAAGGATCTCAAACTCCATCATTTATGGTCCCGGCAGTCAAGGCTGCCCTTGAGCTTCACATTCCCCGCCAGCCTCTCCTTGCTGGTGAGAACAAGGCCCACACTGCACCTCTCCTCTTTGGCTCCTCCATCACTTGGAGACAGAAGTTATCATCAAAATATTCCAGGAACCTCTGGGATGCTTACGTCCTGCTGTGGTTGACGTCCCCCCTGAGGACCAGGAATTGTGAATATGAGGCTGTTCCTCTCTGTCTGTAGATGTCTTATCTGCTCAGTCTTCCTGGTGGAGTGGCCTGTTTAGATTTCTTTCTGCCAGCACTCAGATTGTGTGTGATACTCAGATATGGCCATTCAGCTGAGAAAGCTTTTGACAAAAATGTTTTTACAAAGCTACAAACCTTTCATACCTCTAACTTGCCCACACTACTGGCCTGACTTCTGTAGCTCATGAAAAGAGGGATGCACCCATCTTTAATACAGTGCAGTTACCTGCAATGTTTTGAAAGACTATTGTTAAAGGATAAACCTTTGCACTTTTAAGAAAACCTGTAAAGTTTCTTTCATATCTAATGCATCGTAACTTGTATGCTTGTACTCCTATGCTGTCATTCAGCGCTGACAGTGCTGCGGGTCCACAGAACTGCAGGACTTTTCATCCTTGGAAAAGAGAAAGAAGTGGAGAGCCAGCCAGGCTTCCTGGCATTGAGCAGCCCTTGGCATTTCTATATATTATCAAGACTGGTTTTCAAGGTACATAATTTGTGGCAGCAAGGTTTGAAATGGCCAAGCTAAATGTATTTAAGGTTATCAAGGAGCATTGGGAAAGACAGCAACTGCCACCACATAGACTTGAGCTCCAAGAAAAGCTTTTGAGAGCTCAGGATGCCCCAAGAGCTCAGGACCACTTGCAGTCCTGCTGAGGAGGAATCCAAGCCCAAGCCCACTCACACCACTGGAGGAAATCGCTGTATTACAGAACTGGCCTTTTGCAAAAAGTGTTTAGTTGAACTGATAAATAATAATAACAATATAAAAAGCACAGGCCCAATAGCAATAGGTATGAATGAGTTATTGTAGCTGGGTTGGTTGTTATATGTTAATATGTCTGTTTTATAGGATTACTTGTATTTTTAATGCCCAAAAGGTGAAAGCATAAGGTAGACTTGCTGGCAAGCATCTTATTCTGTAGCATCCTTAAACTTGGGAGGACTGGGAATATTGATAGAAACTACAGCTGAAAACCCACTATTTTCCTAGGATTTTATCAGCTTCTGGGGGTCAGTGTAAAGGCTTGGCACTGATTTTTAAAGCCCTGTATGCTGGACATTGTCTACCTGAAATGTGAACTATGATATAACACAAGCACCCAAAGAGCACCTTCCACTGGGTGGTGATGGGTGATATAATCTCCTATGGAAGACACTTTGGCCCTGAAACTGAATTCTTTTGACAATCCCAAAGAGCCAAATATGCCACCATTGAAGACATGGTAGAACCGTCCACTTCAGGCTTTTGCCACAAAGTTTTGTATTTGATATCTTGTAATTCGTTGCCTAATCACGTCACTCACCCAACCGCAGAAGCTCTGCACACAGGGGCACACATTCAGGTGTGGCAAAGTGAATCCCACCGTGAATTGAAGTTTATGAAGGGGAAAATAGGTCTTAAGTTATCCAATGGCCATGGCTGTACAGCTGGAGTTGGGTGCCTATCCAAGTAGACCTTGCTTAAAACCCCAAAAGTACATATGAGACTTCAAAAGAAGGAAAATAATGTTTTGTTTCAAAATATAATGGTGTATTAAAAGTTATTTTTCTGTTGAGACCAAGAGGACATACAGCTGCTGTAGCCAAAGGGCATCCAAAGATTTCTGAATAATGGAGGTTCTATTGTGTTTGTGTAATGTCCGAAATAAAAACAGGAGCTTGAGAAAAATATGGTCAATTCATGAGTGTATAAACCCCATAATTCTGCAACCTGACAGAAGTCTAATAATTCTGAAAACTTTTTTCAGCAATAATGTGACATGGCAAGGATAACTCGGGTAAAGAAAAATGGCTGAAATTTCCCTACGGGACATATACTAGGGATGTGACAAAGTATCAAAAATACGTTTGGAAGCACAGGTTATTACAGCATTAGATTTTACTCAGACAGGGCTGGAGGTACATACTGGAGCTTATCTTCTTGGCTGACTATAAAATTAAGAAGGGCTTTTCTGAGGTCTGGTTTCTGTGTTAGAGTGGCACTGATGGAAGGATGTGAGGGCATCAAGAACTGTGCTAACAGCTTTAGAACAACCTAAACCAACATTTTCCCCTCGATTTTTTTATGCACTTGCAAGGACCACGCTGTGATTCCAGGTACAGATGTGGCTAAGAGGGGATAAAATTACCATTCTCTGGCTTTGTCTCTCATACACAGAGCTGTGCAAGGGGAGAATAGAGCTAGGAAGATTGGTAAAGTATGGAAAGAGAGACAGTCAGCACTAACAAAGCTCCAAAAACTGTAGGAATAAAAGAGAGGGGAAGACAACAGCAAAATGGGTAAGAAGAAACTGGTATGAAAACCAAAGGAAGAGATGAAAGAGAAGTAAAAGAGGTTGAATAAGAACTAAACAAAAAGCTGTACACCTGTAGGTTTAGTGACTACATTAATATGTACAGCTTTATAATTATATGACGAATGCAAGATTTCTATTTAAAAAATACAAAGAAGTGGATATTTTAATAGTATAGGTTCAGGTTCTAATATAAATCAGGCTGGAATCAGATGGAAGTGGATATGTCTGTGAGTGCAGACTGAAAGATGAAATTTTTTTTGACCTCTAAGTGTAAATATTTTCTCTGTAGGAGTACTGAGCTGAATCTTGGTTGAATTCTTTTCTAACTGTAAAGTTGGTTTCTACAGCCAGCCTAATGGCGGGACTTTGTGTACAATCATCAGGATTAAATGCTATATTAAAGGTAGAAAGGAAGTTTTTTCTCTTCTTTCTGTCCATTACCTAGCCCTGTTGCTCTCAGTGAGGCAGAACTGGCAGCAGCCATAAACCCATTATCTGTCCTAACGTGATCACTGAGGTTGAGATGTGGTTTCTTCTTGGGGTGACAGATGGAAAAAGGAGAAATAAAAGACAAAACCAAAACAGAGAAAGAATAAAATCATATAAGTTTAGGGCTCTTGATAACCTCTCTTGGCTGTGATGTGCATCATCCTAATAAACATGCTTAATCCACTGCATGGGCTGCTCTGCATCGGCTGTGAATACTGAGGAAGAAATGTGCCTGTTGCAAAAACTGTGGAGAGTCTGTCCTGCTTCCATGGGCTCTGCTTCCTCTGACACTAAGGTAATACAGGGAAAAAGAGAGGGAACAAATCCAGGATGGAGATTCTTCTAGAATCTCTAACTTTGGAGGAATGATTCACATGGCTCTAGATTAATACAAATTAGGTTTCCTTGCTCCTATCCATGCTTGAGTAGAGAGAAAGGGAGGAGGAGATCAGGGTTAGTATCATCCCTAGGGAATTTCAAGAACAAGTTAAATTTACAAACAAGTCAGATGAAAATGGAAAACACAGGCTTTGTTACCAAAAGGATCATAATAAGAAAACCCCAGCTCAATTCATGCAGAGATAACCAAGGGATCCTGGAAATGGCAAGTATTCTATCCGCTGCTCCTCTAATCCCATATTTTGACGCCATGATTGTTTAGATCAGGGCTGTAACTGAGCCCATAAACAACACAACACTTGTATACCTACATATATCAATTATTTGGTCTGGTCTCCTAGATCATGAGCTTGGACTATGGTGTGGGAGTGGGGAAAGGAAAAGCGCAGGATGCCTTGTTAGTTTAATTTGATCCTAGTTCCCAGCAAAGCATTAGGCAGAAAGTTATGATGGACCACCCTGCAGAGATCTAAACAGCTGTCAAAACTCACAGGAGCTTTTTTACTAAGAGAAGGGGAAAGAAAATAGTCAATAACTTGTCAATAAACTGAACCTCAAGAAGATGCAATGAGAACAGGGAGGACGATTTTGATGCTTCAGGATAGAGGGAAAATTAATTGCAGAAACTTTGGGAGAAGAGGTTACAAGACGTCCAACAGATTTGTGAAAGGAAAAAACCAAACCCTAGAACTGCCAGAAGGTTTAAGATCGCATCTCAGGATTTTAATCAGGTTTCTTTAAAGCCAACCATGCCACTACAAGGCGTTGGTTTTGGAACGAGAAAGGCAGTTTATGCCTCCTGCTACAGCGGGAGAGCACAGAAAACCCTGACACCTGCACCCCGTTCCTCTGTCACTGAGGCTGCTGGAGAGTGAGACAGTTTGCCCTGTGAGAAAAGGTCCCGAAAGGATGCGCGTCTCTCCCTCAAGGGGAAAACTCTGCGTCCCGGTTTGCTTGGACTTCCAAAGTTTGAAAACTTCAGCCGCACCTTCCGCACCTCCGCGCTGCAAGGGATGCTCCCAGCCCGCGCGGCTGGTAGAAAGACACCGCAGTGCCCCCCGCCCCGGTGCCCCCATCCCCGCCCCGGTGGCGCCGCCGCGGGGATGCCGCGCTCCGACCCCCGGGGCTTCCCGGGGAGCATCCTTCCTCGGCTGCTCTGAACGGGAAAGTTGGCTGCAAAGCCTACAGGTGGCTGGCAGAAGGTTTCCTTGGATTTTCAGTAGTTCTGCTCCCCGCTGTCCTAACTAGGGGGGACCACAAGCGATGCTGCCCGTTCCCGCTCCTAGTGGGAAAGCTGTGAGGAGATGTGGGCCCGGCAGACACCGGCATTTATCTGGCTGTGAACGTCTTTGAGAGTTGGTGCCTGGGGGAAAATATGCCGCATTTCCCTTAATGGGGTAAATGCTTACGGAGCGGATACAGCAGCCTTGTTAGAGGATGGAAGTGGTTGGGATACGAACGTCCGTGTCAAACACTCTCTTACAGCTCCATGCACGGTCTCTGTATTGCTCATGAAGGATTATAATTTGCCTGCTGGGTGATGGGACAGGCATTTCTGAGTGCGTGACTTGTTACTTTATGATCAATTATACCCTTTACATGAAAGCAGAAATCACGTTCTCAGCGCTACTTATCTCCACAAAGGCCCATCCATTTTGTAAAGGACTGTTTTCCACATAACTGTCATTATTGCTGTTTTGTTATTATTGTTTATCGCTACAACTATAGCTTCAAGAAGTTAGAAGGAAGCTAGTTACAAGCTAGTTAGGACCTTATTTATGGTGAGTGACGGAGCAAGCCACCAAAAAGATAATTGTTCCCCAGAGCAGGATTTGTAAAATAAGTATAAGGGTATGGGTACATCATCTTACCCCTCTCTTCAAGTGTACCCAGGAAAAGTCAGAGTCAAGGAGGGAATGACCTGGCTCAACATGGAATTTACCTGACAACCGTTCTTCCAACTTTAAAATCACGGAATCAAATAATAAGGCTTTATACATTTCAGGAATAAAATGTGAGACAGGAATGAGGCATGTGTGGTCCGGCGCATCCCTGCGTTCTCAGCAGGGACTGAGTGGTGGGGAATAGTTAGCAACTGCTAAGAACTCCCCTGGACTGGCCTCAGCATCATGACCTGTGTCCATCTGGATCAGGAACTGGAATCAAATCATGCATAAGAGGGTTGAGTGGCAAAGCCCTGCTTTGCTGACCCTTCCAAGAGCCCTACCATCCACTCAACCTTCTTCCTTCAGTGTCATCAGCTCCACTTTAGCTGATAATGATGTTAGCTTTTATCCTGACCTTGCAATGGTTATGAGGTGTGCTCTGTCACTTTATTCCGCTATGCTTGGCACACCCTTTTATCCAGCACTACAGCAGGGTTATTCTGATGGATGGTCTACCTAATTCCAGCTAGCATGTGCCTTTATATTGATCTCTCCCCCTCCTCCCCCCACCCCACCTTCCCACCACCTTTGAAATCAAAGAAAGTGATGGGGTTGTGAAATCAAGGGATCAGCTGAACTGTGCCAGCTGGCAAATGTAGGATGAACATTGCGCCCTTGTGAGGACCTGCAATTTCCTTGAGATCTGTCTGTGTGGCACTGCTGACCCTTTCTTGACACTCAGCTCCCAGTGTTGAACACTAGGAGGTTTCTAGGTTCCTGCAACTTGGTTTCCTATGGGACGAGTAATCAGTGAGGAAAAATCTGGTTACACTCTTGCATTATTTACGTGGGCCCCTATGCACTGATTTGGGGAGGAGATGGTCAGAGGGCAAGCAAGAGACTCCCATCTCCAGACTTCTTCTGCCAAGTCACTGGTTCCCAAGGAGCAGCTTGGTTCCTGACTGACTTGCACGTGCACTTGGTGGGAAGAAGCAAACTCCCTTCTGCTGATGCAAAACTGCCTATACTCCCAAAGTCAGGCAAAGTAGTGCATCATCATAAAAAAAACCCCCAAAACACCACAAAATTAAGAAGAAAATTTGTTTGACAAGCCATCCTGGAAGAGCATGGGGAGCAGCATGGCTGAGTGACACCTGCTGTCACTCCTTGCCTGGCAGGTGTCATGGGTTGCCCCCATTATCTGCAACATTTGATGGTTTGCAGGATTTCACTGGTGCTCAGATGCCTTTGAGGATATTTTTAACAAGGGTGTTAGAACAGTGTGTGGTGTTTGAGGACGCGACTACTTTTCTCAGCAGAGTCCCTGCCAGGAGTGGCACTGCTCTGCCTGTGTCACGCCAGGGAGACAAGGCACCGTGAGTGACCTCTGTGACCACAGGGCTTGCTGTGGGGTTGTGATGGTGAATTGTAGGGACAGATTGGCCTCACTGCGATGTTGCCATATCGGGCAAAGGTGGTTTTGTGTGCTGCAGCCTAGTGAGAGCTGATTAACTCAAGTTGGTTTGGGTATGAGCTGCACTTTCATCTTTGGCAGCAATGCCAAGATAGCACAGGCTGCAGGGGCATTTCTCTGTCCTTACCTGCTTCTCTTCTGCCTTCAGCATTTTGATCTCCATATAAAGTACCAGTGGCTGTGAGGTGTTTTGTAACTTAAGGCTCACTGAGGGCCGGATTTGTGCTGATATCAAGACATATCAGATCTCTGAGCCTTCTCCTGCCCATTCAGCAGGTTTGGCAGAGCATCACGATTAGCTGTGCAATTATAAATTGTATAAATATAACGTATGTGTCTTTATGCTCACGTGTGTATGAGCATCTATCTTGTGATCAAATGCAAAAGCCATTCAATAATCTGTAACAACCATACTTAATTGCATTCAGCCCACTGATTTGCATTCAGCCCACTAATTCAGCTAAGCTGTCAAAGGGAATACTGTACACATAGGGAGAAGAAATTTTACCCCCCTGAAAGTGCACCTATCCCTGAACTCTGTGCCCCCTGAAACTGAGAAATGTTACCCTTATATATAAAAATGTTTCGATGCCAGTTTTTTTTAAACATACCTAAATCAGAATTGTAAGCAAAAACTTTATTTCTGATGGAAAGACACGACCATTAATCATGCCGTTTGCACATCTGGTCCTGAGTTAATGGCTATCCAAGATGAAGCAGTAATTATCCATAGTATGGGCATATACTCACATGATGTTTAACCTAAATTGACAGACTCAGGAGTAACAGCAGTTTATGCATGGAGAAACCTTCTACAGCTCCGTAACCACAACAAAACTACTACAAAGAGTTTCAGACCTACATTCTTACATGGCTATATCATCAAAATGAATGGCAAGATATGCTTTTTACAGTTCAAGGAACCGTCTTTATTCTGGCAGCACTTAAATGGGAGCTTAAGTTTGATGGGTTGAAGTTTCACTGAAGCCACAGGGAATTAAAGATATGCCTGATGTTATTCTTCTGCTCAAGTGCTGGCAGAGGCAGGGACTGCTTTACACATGTTGGAGTGCTCTCCTGAATCCTTGCCTCAAGGCCGCTGTGCAGAAGTGTGTGTGAGCCCTTCAGCAGAGAGGAATTGCAGGAGTGATAACAGCTGCAGCTGTAGCTTGTAGGTTTGTTCTGCACAGGCAAAAAATGCAAACAGGAAAATCCCCCAGTCCTTACTCCTTTGGATCTCCCACTGACCTGCCATGTGGGGTTGACGGAGCAAGGACTGGCAGATCGGGCTTGGAGGAGCTGGTACAAGATTTCTCAGTCAGGGCTGCAACCTGTCAGCCCACTTTGGTCAGGAACATCGCAGAACCTGCAGTCATTGTAGACCCAGTTTAGGCCAGTTATTCTAATTTACTATCTTTCCTTCTCTTTCCTCATTTATTAACCTTAACATGCCTTTTTACAGTTCCTCAGAGAAGTAGTGCCAGTGGAATACTCCTGTGCAGAAAAAATTGCTTCTGAGATACAGAACACAGCTAATTACAGTGCTACAATTAGCTGAATGCCCTTAACAGAGTCCAAGGGGGGAAATCATAGTGCAGCATCTGCTGTAACATATGCTTTTCTAGTTTCCAGAAGATAACAGTGAGTGTGTAGGCTGCCATGGATTGTGCTTTCTGCCTGAAAAGCAGAGCAGCCCACAGATGCTCCAGTATTTCTTCCACCCGGACTCTGTTAGAAATGTCTGATGCTGCGTACATCTGTCACGAAGAATTATGCTTTTTTTTTGGCTTTAGTCTCCTACATGCAGACAGACTTATAAGGGTGCAATGGTCATTCAGACCCCATTGTTCCTGAGTGCACACTTCATCCTAAGAGCAGGTGTCACACCAAGAGCAGCACAGAGGTAACAGGCACTCTGACACATCACAGGAGTTTGTGCTCACCGCTTTCTGTGTGAGGTTTTGTTTTCACTGTGGTACCAGAAAGATGAAGTGCTTTTCTGTGTACTGTTTAGTGAACTAAACCTAAAGTGGGTCATTATTTTCTATCCTATAGATTAACTTGGCCAGAATAGTTGACATAGCCCTGCTAACATACTGCTCAATGTGCTGAGCTGTGTTAATTACAGTTGAATTAGAGCTGACAATGATTGAGCCAACTTAGTCAAGTACTGCTTCCCATTTAACACAAACCTTCAGCTCCTTTCCATTACTTGGATTTTTAATCACATTTTTAACATTTCACTGTCTTTTGCTTTAACCAGGCCCAGAACTCCAAAAAGAAACCTGTTTGTAAAGATGCTGTTAAAAATATGTCACTACAGTCACAAAGCAGCAAGTAGTAAGTAACTTTGGACCACATCCATCCTCCTGAGTATTGATTAATAGGAGAATTTGTTTACATGAAGTGGGTCTATGTTATTTAGCCTATTACTTAATGATAGACTCTTTCTTCCCAGTTTGTCTGGCAGCATTGTGCTATCATTTGTGGCAATTCCTGACCAAAAAATATTAAGTTTTTGGGAAGGGCTTTGGCCAGGGTAAATAAACCAGTGATTTACCTCCAATAAAGACTGGAGGAAGGATGCTGAGAGAGAAAGAAGCCTATGGCTCGTTTGTAAGCAGCTGGAAAAGAATCTGTCTCTGGCCAGGTCTCTGTATAATTGTTCGTGTGCTCCAGGACTTCACTGTGTGTGCTTTCAATGTAGTTCCAGAGCTGTCAGTTCTCCATGAATATAATGACAGGGTTAATGCTCGTGTCTTTATGAATTAGAGGACTGTGACCATTTTGTGGGTGTTCTGCATGTTTATGTGGAGACTGTGGGTGCACTGGGGAGTTAACCCTGGGCTCTTAGCAGTGGGACCAGCTCTGCAGTGGAGGGTAGATTAGGAGAGTCAGGGGAGTGGGATTTTTCCCATTTAGGCCCTGGAATTAGTTCTCTGACTGACCCATCAGTTAAGTCTGCCTTATCTATGACTGTGTGTGAGTGTACACTTGCAGGTGTTAAGTGAGGCCAGTGGGGCTCCATGTCTGCAACGACGTCTGAGTGCCTGAGAGGGGCACTGAATGGAAAAGACAGGCTGCGAATTTACACAGGTACAGTGACATAGCAAAGCCTAAAGGCTGGGTAAGCTTTGAAGTAGGATGAGTTGTAAGCTTTATTCACCAAATGACAAACCCCCTGGTCTTTGATCCAGTAATCCGTGTGTCAGTTGGATGATAAATCCAATAATTAAGTACAGTGTGGTCTTTCAGTCCCTCTTCCAAAGACTTTCTTTCACCTTCTTATTTATTTTTTGTCTGTTATCTCAAAATGTCAAAAGAGGGTGGTACAGCCATTTGCAACGAGGTCTGAGCCATTCACAATGAGGTCTGAGCCTGATTCCTCTGTCACTTTTAGCACATATTATGCACTGATTTAAAGACTATTTTAAAATAAATTAAAGCCATCATGAGCAACGAAGGGAGCCCTGCTCTTCTGGGTTGTGTTTGATGCTTACCTCTTTGAATTCAGGAAGAAGGCATTATTAAAGACATAAAAGCTGTCTCTGTATCAGGAGCTTAAAACACTCCAAGAGAAACAAAATCTGTTGTGCTTAGCTGCTGTAATTTAAGAGCCCAATTCTGCTCATATTTGGAATGGCATAAATTTGAATTTGATTGAACTCTGGATTAACATTTCTTCAAATGAGAACAAAATGTGCCTTCCAAAGTTCACGAAGTAAGAAGCAGTTTTGCACCCAACCTTGTTAAATGTACATATGTGTCTGCTCTGTGCTGTGGGATGCCGCCCTGGACAAAAATACCTGTGGCACATCTGTTCTCTTTTTAATGGTCCTAGTCAGAATGGGTATTTTTTATTCTGTCAGTAGATGTGGCCAGATTGGTAGAATTCCACTGAGTTTCTACACTTTGCCATTCCCATGATATTTGGATTCTGTGTGAAAAAAATAATGGCATGCTGCCTAGATCCTGAGATTTTGGTTCAAGTATTTCACGGACTTTCAGGTTCAAAAGGGCTGCAATTACACTGAGTTTCAGTTGCTACATAAGGCAGGCCAGCTCGTGTGATTCTAACAGTGCAGAGATGGATAGAGGACACCCTTAAAAGACTGCAGTAACTTCAGTAATTAAATATTGGTTTAATGGTTAGTACAAGTTCATTAGATAAAAATAAAAGCTCACACACTGTTGATAAAAAACCAGAACTGCCCATACTATAATGATTAAATAAATGCTATTCTTTTGGTAAATATCATAAAATGGTTTTGAAAGCAGTTAATACTTCTGTTTTTCCCGGGAATTCATTAAAATAGAAATTCTTGAGTTAGACAAAAATATGTAGACTTAGAAGGAAGAATAATTCCAAGTCTTGGTGTTAATTTCAAAAAGTAGTCGTGTCATCCACCTTCAACCTGTTCACTTTCTTACCTCTTCCACTGCCATCTAAGAGGGTTACATTATTTCAAGGTCAGTATTTCCAAGGTGATCCTCTCCAAGGGTGTAGGATGTTGCGTAATTGGCCATCAGTCAGAAAATGTATTAATAATGATAAAACATGTAGGAATGATTTCTGCTTGCCCTTATATGACTTACAAAGTATACAGCTCTTTTTTCCCCAACTCAATGTCAAATTAACGGAGTCTGTCAGCTGTTTAGGTAATGAGCTAGAGCAGGCATTATGTTTTTGGGGGAGATGTGTGTGTGTTGCATTGTCAGGCCAAAATCAAGAAAGATTAATGTTTTCAACCATCTTGACAACCCGATTATCTCCCTGAATATACAGTGCCTAGTAGCCCTAAAGAAAGACTATTTTGTAAAACTTTTTAATGATTACTGGCAGAAATTCAAGAAAAATGAAAGACATTTTGATTTACACCAACATGAAGTGAGATTGGAATCAAGATCTAAATGATAGGCACTTTTGGTTTACTTGTGATTAACCTCATATGCCTCTTTTCTTCTTTTCATTTATTTTTTTTTCTTTTCAGTGGTGCTTCACTGGTGTGGATAAGGAGTTAGTGTAATGCTTGGGAACAGCCCCAGGAGATGACTGACCCCAATTCTTTTATTTCTTACCTGGGTTTAGCTGTGATGTCTTTTTGCAGAAGTCAACAGTATAACCTGAGGTTAAAGAGGTGGGGCTGATAGCAGAATTCTCTGCCTACATATTACCTCTCCAACCACTGCAGCAGCGCCCATCTCCAAAGCTTGGTCTGTAGGCTTCTTGGAAAGCTCATGGAAGGAATGAGACCCCTCCAAAAAAGTGATCCCAAGTCATGCAAGCTGTATAAAGAGCCATCCAGAGTAAGCCAGGGAGCTCTGGGCAGAGGCAGGAATATGAAGCCCAGCTCACCTTACAGCTGGGTTCCTGGAGGCAAACAGCTGCATCCATTCAGGATCCAGAGCTGCAAAGCACTACACCTAGCATTTGGGAGGAGGAAATCCTTGCTAACTCATCCCTGTCTTTTAAAGAGCTTCCACAAAGGGAAGAAATGCTGCTGCCTGTAAGGGGAAGGGAGCCTGTGTTTGGTGCCTTTCCTGCTCAAAGGGGACTTGGATTTGTGCTTCCCACTTTCCAGATGGGTGGTGCGGCTCTTGGTTGGGGTTTGAGCACCTGCAAGCTGCTGCCTGGAGTAAAGGAAGGTAAGAGGTGGTTTTTCTTATGTTTTTTAGTTTGCTATAACTTTTGCTTGTTCCTTTTTTTTTTTATCTACAGTTTCTGATTCTGATTAGCTGATAGGTCTTTGCTGCTGTGATGTTATTGCATTTCTCTATATGTATTATTATCGTTAATGTCTTTCCAAGATGTGTACTCTACCAGCTGTCTCTGGAACGCTTCTTTCCTTGTTTTCTCATCAGGACACACTCTTGTTCTCCCACTGAGCTTAGAGTACCGTGGATGAAAGGAAGTGTTTTGTCAGGCTCAGCAGGGCCAGTCTTATTTGAGTGCTAGCCAAAGGAGACTAAAAGCAAGCCCTCAGGCGGTGGCTCACATCACCAAAGCCCCATGAAGTGGGAAGGGCCACAGATGACATCTTAGTGCAGTGTTTCTGATTATTTATTTGTTTGGATTTTGAGTCATTGTCTACTTTTATATGTTAATTTGGGATGTCCCACTGCCCTTCTTGCTTGAGCTATGTTCTCTCATGTACAACCTCTCAGGCTCTGATGTGCTTCAGATCCTGTCCCTTGGCCTCCTCTGGGTTGTAGGAGCTGCCTGCTCCCTCCAAAGGCATTTGGGCCAGCAAAGCAAGCCTCGGCACTCCTCAGCTCTCTCCAGTCCCACCGCTCCTGCCCTGGCCCTGCCCGCCCAAGGTGCCCAGAGGAGCAGGTCCCTGAGGCCTGTGGGGCTCTCCCTGTGCGTTCACTGCCTGGCCAGCAGGCACTGCTACCCTCAGACTCTGGCCTGTAGGGGACTCGATTTTTCCTCCCTATTTCCAGCTCCCACAGCATCCTCTCCTACTCCATTCAGTGCTAGTTTGCTGTGCTCACGCTCTCCTACCTCCCCACGCCAGCCCAAGAAGCCAAAGGCGTTGCCAGCTGTGGGGCTGGTGCTGCCCTGCCGTGCCTCTTGCTGGCTCCCCTGAGTGCAGACGAAGCCTGTGTGTGAAGGGGAGCTGCAAAGAGCTCTGGCTTAGGCAGCCAGCAGCTGCTGCATGCCCAGATCACACAGCAGGCACCCTTTGGCTCAACTCTCCTCTCTCCACCTCATTCCTTTTGGCTCAGAGTAAGTGTGGGATTGTGAGCATGGCTGCCAGAGTGTTTTCCAGACGAAATGAAGCAGAAGAATATGGGTGGGATAAATATCACAAAGATATTTTGTGGAGTTTCCCCTACTTTCCTTTTTCTCTTCTTTCTCAAGGTGCTATGTTCCTTTCCCAAGGGCAGGCTGGCCACAGGATCCTAGTGTTTCTTTGCTGTCATGAGGGCACTCGTTGGTGGAGCTGCTGAGAATAGGGCAAGGTTGTATCAGCGCAGGATGCAAGTTGCTTTAAGCCTCCACTCCAGCTGCTTTGGGTTCAAATAAACGGGAACAGGGTGCACTTCTTGTGAGTTCATATGTAATTGATGCAGCTCCACAGACGAAATTTGTTCAGCACGTCTCTTGGTTGTGAAAAATGTAGAGGTCAAGATAGTCCCTTTTCACACCTTTCCTCATTACTTTTTGGTGTGTGTCTTGTTTAGATGAGCAGCTGGGAAACTTAAAAAAGAAAAGCAAATATTCTCTTTAAAAAATTTTGTTGCTTTGATCTTTACTAAATAAATATATAATTGATTACCAAATCCTCAAAGACAGAGGGAGCATCAACAATCCTTATGTATCCGTGAAACCTTTGTACATATTTGTATTCTGCTAAAGGGAGTAAGGGGCTCCCAATGAAAATAAAAGCCAACATTTTAGTTTGTGATAAATAAAAACTAAAGGAGATGGGTGATTTTTAATTGTATACTTTTTAAATTTGTGAGCACGTGCAAAGAGTGAAGTACTGTAACAACAAGTTATTTGGTGTTTTTTAAAATTTGCCTCTGATTTCTGGGATGCCTCTCAGTTATTGAAATTACATGGGTGTAAGCAATCTCATGAAAAGTAAATTAAGCACACTCGTAGGCTGAAGTTAGTTGCATGCATTAATCCCACTGAGTGTAGGGGATGAATGGTGTAGGTACAGCTGCCTGTGGATCCATGGAGTAACAGCTCCCGTCCTGCAAAGGTCTGCTAAAGAAGTGAATATTTGCTGAAGCTGCCATGGGAGACAGGTGTATATCCCATCCTCCATCTTCCCACGTGAAGCAGTCAGACCCAACTTTTATAGCCCAGTCCATTTGTCTATGTCCAGTTACTCCAAGTTCATGTAGCCGTGACAGGGTGGAATTTGTCCCAGAGTGTAGTTGTACATCAGTCTTAAGATGTGACTTTATTTCTATATAATAACTGATGCAATTTAGGTGTGCAAAAGAAACCTGAATTATGGATGATCCAGGAAACTGCCTTTTGAGCAGATGAATTTTTGAGAGAGCACTGGTTTAATCAACCGGCTTGGTGCCAACCCAGATCTAACCAGATTGTCCCCATGCCAAAGCTGAGGCAGATGGCTTGTGAGAAGCGGCTTGCAGAATGGAAAAGAACAGCAGGAAGTTTTCACTGGTTTGGAAAGGCTCAGTCTTGATTCAGAAATTGTGTTCCAGAAGAAAAGCACAAGCTGCTTGGGAGAGGAAGATAGGTCTGAGGCTCTCCCGTCCCCTCTGCCCCTGGCTTGGGATGTCATGGGAGAGCTGCACCTCAGCACAGGGGCTTCAAATGCGGCGTTATTTCACTTGTTCCACATACCAAAGGTGCAAAGGAAGATCCCTCTGTCATCTCTCAAATTAGGTAGACTCAACCTGATCCATTTCCCTAAGGACTCTTTCATGGAAAAGCATCATTAGTGTGGATAACCACTCATTGCAGTATGGCCAGATCTGTGGGATGACTGGAGTGTGGAACTCCTTCTGTATCCAGTCATGGTCTGACTGAGCTAGGAGTGTTGAGAGGCACAGGTCATTGTCACTGAAATCAAAAACGCTTGGTATCAGGCCAAGATGTAGCTGAAACAGAAAAATCTTTTGAAATCCTGTAACAGTTATAGTCCAGCCAAATGAAAATTAGCTGTAAGTTCAATCCTTAATTACCCCTGCTCTTTCTTTGCTCATTAACACGAAAGCAGTACACAAATGTACATACTCTGTGTGGCTTGGGGCCAGCCTTTAGATATGTTTAACATTTCAAAGAGTGAGAAATGCACAGGGCAGAAACATGAAGATGTGAGGTAAAATGCAAGTCACTGCTAATAACTTGCACCATTCCCTCTCACCCTGTTGCCGTTCAAATCAGCACTCACAAGACTGAGTAGGGATTCCGTTTCTGTAGCTCAAACATCAAGGTGTTCCTGAAAACAGAACTTCTCACCGTGGATCTACTATTTCCACAGTGCTGTTGGGATAAATCCAACATCATCAATACCTAAATAGATGGGAAAACAATAGCAAAGGCTTACATAGTGCTTTTACACTTAGCACTTTCCAGTCCTTCAAGCATCCCTCTTCACAGGCTAGCGTTACTGAAAGTTAAGAGCTGAGGTATCTGGAAGCCGAGTCACTCATCAATAGCACATGGGGAGTCCAAGTTATATTTTAATCACCGGCCCTTCCTTATTTTACATGTGTAAATAGTGATTTCTGTGTGAGCTGGTACTTTGGGTGCTCAGCTCTGCACCTGCAGGCCCAGATGTTCTGCAACAAGGAGCACATCCACAGCTGGACCTGCTGCAGCCCATTCAAGTCTCCAGAGTAGCCCACTGATTCATCTGGCTCTCACATCCTCAAATTCTCAGGTTGTTTTTTGTATTAAGAACCTGGTGTTTAGATATCTCTAATAATTTCCTGCCCAGTAGGCCAGGTACTTAAATCCCTACTCAACAACATTTGATATTTGTGTTTCTGCACAGGAGAAACATCCACTGATGCAAAAGAAACTTGCTCAAATAAATAATAGGATCAACTAACTCTGTTTGTCTACAGTTCTAGTTGCTCACAAACTCTCCTGGGTCTGTACATCTGCATATTCTGTAAGGACTAATTCTGCATCTTAGCACCCTCAGCTCTCCTCAGTGAGTTTGCTTCACGCTTCCTACTGAGATACTTCAGAGTTAAAGCACAAGTGAGATCACTTCTATAACCTGTGGTGTGGTGTTACTACTCTTGAAGTAAGAAAAGCCTAACACAGTGATCTTGAGATAACATTTATGATGTATATAAGTTTAAATGCATCTAAATCCATTCTATTTTCTGCTACAAGGGAACTTGTGATTTTTTTTTTTTTTTGGTCTCCTTGACTTGATTTTTTTCCTTTTGTTTTCAGATCTTGTCATAACACAAAAGTTGCAAATGAAAGCACAAGTTTTACAGTTTTGTCTTTTCAGATTTTATTTTTTGCATAAAGACCCCACAGTGTAATGTGGCTTAATTAATGGAAAGCAAGAATGGATTGCATAAACTCCCAATGAATATTGTCTTAGCAAATTAAATCTGATTTAATGCTTTAAGCTGAAGACATATTTGCATAGCTAATGAAACTGATTAACTTGGAATTAATTTGCAATGTTTAGTCATAAGGCTTAAAACTAAAGTGATGCTAGTAATGTGTTGATTATTATTAGTACTCAAGATAATCAGGCTTGCTGGATGATTAAATGTAAATACATGGCAAAATTTGGTTCAGGTTAATAAACAATTTCAAATAGGAAAATGCCCCATGATGATAAAGTGAAACGAAGGAGTGCTAATTGTACAAGCAGAAGTTAAGAAAGCCCGAGTTCCCTCTTGTCTGCTGGAAGTGGGTGAAAAGCTGCTTCTTTTTAGCTTCCCTGTGATTTGATAATGATTTCTTTGTGGTCTGTGTTACACTTGTGCCCAGGAACACTCAGTATGGGCCATGGACCTGACGTACCCAAGTGCTGTACAAACAGATCTCGGTGAGCTCAGGGAAGTGTGGACAGGAACTAATGGGTGGAAGAGATGGTTTATGTGCATGGACAGCAGGGACCTTGGTTTGCCAGAAGCTTCATTGCAGCTGTGGTTTTTTTGGTTTTTTTTTTTTTTTTTTTCGCTTTTCTCTGCCAGCTTTGCAGCAAAATTTTGGGATGGGGTTGCAAGGATGACCATGTAGAGGTTTTCAGAGATGTATAGGAAAATCCCGCTTTAAGATAAGGGGTCTATTGAACAAAGCATGGAAGTGCATGCTTGAAAATGAAGTGGTGGGGTGCTAAGAGGTGGTACTGCCGACTTGTAAGGACACAGAGGTTGCTAGTCCCTTTGCATAAAATTGCCTATTTAAATAGGAGTGTTTTCAATTCTTTTTGAATTTTCATAGTGTGAGATCAGATCAGTCGACTAGACAATTTCTTCACTTGATTACACTAATGTAAATACTAATTAAATGGATGTAAAAATTTGTTTTCATACAGCTGTGAGCAGAATTTGACCCAGAGAATCATCCTTTGACCCCACATTAGCACACTTTTATGCTTTGTCTATAAATTAGGTGGAAGAAGTATAAATCAAATCAACTTTTGCTCATCAAGAAGAGCTGCTTTTCTGTTTGAGTTCTCTCAGAATCTTTCTCAGACTGGAGGGTCCACAGAGCTTATAAAGAACAAAGACAATATTGGAGGATGGCAAATATCCTCTTCTGGGTCTGATAAATATCCCAGTTTGGGCCAGCTGACTGTTGTGCCCAATGTGCTGGAGTCAGTGTAAAAGACCATGTGAGCTTTCCTCATCCACTTCACTGTGAAGTCTGAAGCAAGCTTTACCTGCATGGCCAAAGAAAATTTATGTGATCTTTTTTAACTTCAGAAGGTACTGTGGAAACTTGCAGCAGAAGGGTAACAACAAGCATGTGGCGATGCACACATGGTGGTTGTTGGCAGCAGAGAAACAGATGGAAAGTGCAAAGCTACCTGTTCCGTGTCCCACTGCATCTCCTCATCATGTCTCCTTTACACTTCAGTGGCTGGGTCTCATCCCTCCATGACTCTCTCCTTCCCAGTGTCTTAAGATGTGTGTGGTATCAGTTTTCTGTTTTCCTTTCTATTTTGCTCCCCTTCCTTCATACCAGTAGATTTTGGTTCAGATCATTTTGACCTAATGCTCTCCTTTGACTCCTTAAAATGAAGTTTTGCAATGCCTGTGGCTTATAATCCTATCTCTGTTTTGGCTGGTGAAGTGTTGATAGCCACAAGAAAAAGGCTAAATTTAGCTAAGCTGAGAAAACCTTCCTGCACGGTATCACAGTGTGCTGCCAGTCATTCCAATATCTCAGGGGGCCTTCCCTACAGGATAGCATCCTTAATTCCACAAAATTCTCTAGGATCCCAGGCTGCCAGTAGTTAAACAGCATAAACGTGGGTTTTCTGGGCTGAGCAGTAATGTTGTGCAGCTCTGCCATCTCTGCAACTTAGCTGGGCTCTGGTCCCATCCCTATCATACAGATCCACTTCTTGCTCCCTGTATCAGCCTTTGGAGGTGATAGCTTTATCTTCCTGGGTAGTGTGAGTGCATTCGTGGGATGCTTCAGGAACTGATGTTTGTGTTTGCTGTGGTTTTTTATGTAAGTGAAGAGTGACTTGGAGCTGAATAAGTACAGGGAGGCACGTCCTGGTGTGAAGGCAGATGACCCAGATTGTGTGGGCACATCGTGTGGCTCTGCCAGATGCTTCTGTGTGGTCGTCTTTGAGTCTGCCAGCTGAATTCTTCCTCTTCATCAAATGATGGCAATACCTCTTCCTTTGTGCCATCGACTTCAGGGGTTTTATGTTATGATTTTAAAGTAGCTGCCACGATGACACCCTGGCCTCTGCCTGGATGTTCTAGGTCCTGCTGTAATAAAATAGTATGGCTTTCATACATCCCTGACAAGTCCCACCAGCTTCTCTATGTCCAGGGAGCCTGGAGGAGTACCATGTGTGGTAGCCTTGTTCCATGGAAAAGCATCAAGTTTGTAATATTGTCCAAATGCTGCCACGATATAACCCACGTGTACACACACGTATGTAGCTCCCAAGGGCTGTTCAAATTTACTTGTTCCAGCAAAAATTGAAAGGAAACATAGCGAAAACCACTTAATTCAGGGCAGAATCAGTCCGATTGTGAGGTTCAAGAAGTTGTCATCTTCAGGATAGTTTTTTACACTGATAGTATTATTAGAAAAACCCTTCTCTATTGCCTCCATTACTGCATAAAATATCTAACCTTGCACTGTGTATAATGCATGAGAACAATGTTTATAACATGAGTTTTCTGCTTATAATGTAATAGTGTTCTTGGTCAGCATCCCTTGATGTTTTACAACCAAATTGTAAGTCCATTTAAATGATTTATTACACCACAGCCTGGTTAGTAAGCACAGGTAAACAAGTTCTCTGGGAAGATTTAAACTGTAAGGACAGTCACTATAAAGTCTATCAGAAATTCATTGCACTTCACAGATGGAACAGATTAAAAAAAAGTCCTTAACTGCAGACAGCAGGGAGAGAAAATCCTAAATTATCAAGATAAAATGAAATCCTCTTGCAGGGTGCAAATTGTTGGAAAACAATTTTTATTGATTATTTAAAAGAGAAGATGAAAACTGGTCTTGGTGGTGAGCTATTTTGTAAATTTCCAGATGACCTGTCCCCTCTGGGGGGTTATGTTTGGGTGGACAGTGAAGGGGAACTTATTGTAATGACTTTTTGTGCTGCGGAAACCTGCCACCCATCCACAGACAGACAAGAGCGTGTTCTGATAGTCCCAAGCAGTTAAAAATCACATGTAGCTTTCCTGCAAACCACTCCACCATGAAAAAGAGTAAATGTCAGGATTTTAAATTTTGTTTTCTATTATTTGGCTTTTAGGGGTTGCTTTTTCCAGCCCTCTCAACTCCTGTCTGTGACCTTGAGCATTAGAGGCTTATTTTGTACGTGGTGAGTTGGAAAACACATCAGCTATTGAAAGATTTGCCATTTAGTCAATCAAGATGACAACACTAAGTTGAAAAGGAGCAACAACAACCACAGTTGTTGGCTGTGAGCATGGACTAGAAAATTTAGAGCAAGTGATAGTTTTCAGAGCTGTGAGATGCCAGTGAAGTATAGGAAAGCAGGACAGAGCCAGCAGAAAGGCTCGGAGCTGGAGGGAAGGAGCATCTGTGAAATGGTTGTCAAAGCCACAAGTCTGAAATTTTTGGAAGTGTGTAGAGCTACAGCCTTTGCCAGTTAATGCTGGATCAAAGTCTTAGCTGTCCTCCTTAAACAGGAGTCCCTTTGCTTAATGAGGAGCTGCCCTTACAGGTTGGCTAAATTGCAGCAGTGAACTTGCTCTCGGTGCAAATTTGTTGTGGTGGCCCAGAGTGACTCGCTGGAGTCAGTGGTGTCTGAAATCAGTGCTGTATCTGATTCAGAGCTGTTGGCTTCATCCTCCAATTTTGTTGCAAGCCAGATTTTGAGAGACAGAGAAATTGAATAACACGCTTAACACAAGATTTTTAAAAACCCCAAGTTTTTGTCCTTTAATCCTGACGAATTCGTGTTTTTACTATTTTGCACTGAAGAATTTTACTAATAAACAATTCAATTACCCCAATACCACTGCTCTTGCAGGGAAGTTTAATGGCCTGCCAAGCTGTACTATGTTTAAAGGAGAAACTTTGCTTTTCTGAATTTGTGATCCTCCAACTTCGATCTTGCTCTGGGAATATGGGAACGCAAGTGCCGCCTGCTATCAGTTTTCCCTCATCCTTTATAAAAGCACACATCAAGTCCTTCTTTTGTAAAGAGACTTTCTCTAACTTAGTAGCTGCTTATGCAGGGAGGAAATGAGAGCCTGAAATCTTTTTTTGCTTTGTGACCCCATCACTTGCCTGAAAAGAAAGCAAACCATTTCTCTATCTCACTTTCATCTTTCTTCTGAAAGACCCAGACAACAGATGGGCATGTTTTGTTGAGTTCTGGGCAGATTTTACCCACTGTGAAAATGTATATAATGCTCAAAGAGATCATGTAAACAGCTACACTGACAATAGGTGTTAAATGGTGTCTGAATTCTGCCTTCTGGCTGGCTGGGTATTGACTTTGTGCAAATAAACAGAAAGCTCTTCCCAAAATCTTCCTCTAGTGCACCATTCCCTCTGCTGCAGGGGTCCTTATGTGGACATCCATTGCACATGCCATTCAGGAATGTTTAGCCTGAATTCCTCCTGTAACTGCAGTTTGAAGTTAGGTTGTTTTAGGATGGCAGGTGTAAAAAGATCTTCAGTGTAACTGAGAGTTTAGGTCTGTGTATGATTCTGGCAAAAAAAGGCCTTGAGCACAGGAAAGGTAACAATGACTAATCATTAAATACCACAATCTATAGAACTTCATAATTTTCATTAAAGACAAATTGCGTTTTCATTTCAAATGTCTCCTATTGATGATGAAATAGATAGATTTATGCCCTCACAAAAGATTCATATACCAGTCCTGACCCCCCTGCTAATACTCACTATCTGAAACCCATGGCACATCAAAGCAGTGCATCTTTTTGAAGTCTGCAGTCATGCATTTGCTTAGTTGCGCTTACTTCCAAGGGAATGTGCTGCAGGGACAGTGGGAAAGCTCTGGCTTTGCTGCTGCAGACTAACACAATTTGTGAAGGGCACGAAAATTAACAGGCTAAGCAATCTGAGACAGTATTTGCTTCCCTAATGAAAGGAGGGATATAAAATTTAATGCTTGTATTCGTATGCTTTGTAGATGTGGAGGTTCTGTCTGCTAAAATTTTGAAAAGATAAGACAGTAGCACAAAGCTGATGTGGTTGGATCTTGTTTCTACAAAGCTGTTGATTCTCTGCTAATGTAGTAGAAGTTATGTTGCCATCCCATAATCATTTGGTTTTGGTGGTCCAGATCTTTGTCACTGTGGAGTTTAGATGGCGTTCAGCAAGAGAAGGCAGCTAATGATTTCTGCAGTGACCGGTCCTTTGCATAGGAATGTAAATTATTGATAAAAATATTCCTCACTTGCTGAGCCTCTGCTGGATTCCCAGCAGCCCAGGGTCCTGCCCACTGACCACAGCCTGCAACCCTCCTCTCCCTGCACTTGGCAGGCTGGAGGATGGCAGGGCTGTTTGCTGCCCAGATGGTGGTTTTGGTAAAGATACAGACTGCATCTGTTTCCAGGATGCTTTCTTTCTTACTTTCGCCATTCCCCTCCCATCCGCCCCCATTTTCTTCCAGGGTAGCAGAGTTGTCCTTTGTCAAAAAGTTCTCATATGTGCACACTTATTTATTTTGTCCTTTTCGGTCAGCTGAAGCATGCAGGGGCATGTTTGACTCACCACTTCTACAGAAAACATGTAGAACTGACTGCTACAGGAATTGCCTGAAGTCAGATTTAAGGAAAAGAATAAATCCTCAGTGTTTGATGCCCATAATGTGCTGGAATTGGATTGGGAGAGCAACAGTTCATATTTCAATCCGTGAAGCGATGTGCTTTGGTATCAAATCTAGGTGAGTGGAATTCACTGCTGGTGCATTAAATCAGATTTATGCTTATGTCATGCCAGTGTCCCTTTGAGGATAACCAGAGCACAGTTCTTGCTCAATGACAAGGGTGTAGCAAGAGAATCTGGTCTCTTACAAGTGGTATTCATTTTGCTTTTGAAGATTTTACCATTTCCACTGCTAAGGATGGGATAGTGGATGAAAGAGTTCAGCAAACCTTATTTCTCACTGATGTCTTTTCTAAACAAGCACAGAATTTCAGTTTGATTTACTGTAATTTTTTTTCTCCCATGGAAAGATTATAAACCAGAGAGCATACTGACTGGAAGAAAATGGCTGCTAATCTTCTGAAACTAATGTTTAATCAGTGATGGAAAGAAAATAAGTAACTAAAAAGCTTCATCCAGCTAATTAAATAAAGCTGGTTATTCTACTGGAAACAGTTAATGAACCTCAAGTAATATAATTATTTTCAGAATATTAAAGCAGGAAAAAAGTGATTACTTATTTAAGACTAAATAATTACAATGTATTCTTCACTATAAGAGGTTATAGATGCCAAAGACTAAATAACCACCGTGCTTCTGATTCTCCATTAAAGGGTGTTTCTCAGGAGTTATTACATTTTATGTCGAGCTAGTACTGACTTTTCTTCTCTAAAATAATCTCCAAGGATCTCTAAGGGAATTTGCCTCCCTTGGTGCCTGTTATTACTCTCATTTTTAGGGACTGGCTGCATTTGATTGCCTTTAAAATGAGCTGTGATTGTATTAAGTGTGCAGAAGGGGTGGGGTGCAGCGGTTCTGCTCACGGCAGGAGCAGCTCTGAGGCGAGCCCGGGGTTCTGCTCCGCTGCTCAAACACCGCTGGGGCAGCGGAGTTTGGCCTCACGGGCTCAAATCCTCCCTCGGCTGGAGCTCAGCTTGTCTCTGAAATGCTGCACATCTCTTCTGTTCCGAGATTACAGGCAAGGGGGAATTTCTCTTAGAAAGGCAGGCTGCAGCCTAATAACCCCTGCAAGTGCTGGCAGATTCCATCTTGGGAGCAGAGTCTGCTTAATGCTGGGCGCTTTGGAAAAAAATCCTACCCGTCTCTGTCCTAATAATCACTGTTATTTTATTTCCTTTTAGCATCTGAGAGCTGGCACGTGAGGTGGTTGAAGAAACCCAGCCCCAGAACCCCTGAGCTAGGAGGGGGAAGCTCACGCAAAGCTGCTGTCCCAGCCAGCTCCAGACAAATGTCTTTTATTTATGAGGCACATCCCCGAGGAAGGGGCAGCTCAGAACAGCCTGTCCTGGGAGGCAGCCCTGAAGGAAAGCATTCCTGTGCCTGCTCTGCTCCCCTGCTGGCACTGGCTGGTTGCACCCTTCTCTGTCCTCCCTGCTGATTTAAGAACGGCCTCTGCTCCCTGCTGCAGGCAGGTAAAGCTCAGCCCCTGCACCACCCTAGTGATGAGTTTGTTTGTCTTGTAAAGGCTCTTTGGCGAGGTTGGAAAGGCTCCTTGGTCATCCAGCTCTCCCCTGTTCATCTCTGCAGGGCTCAGGCTCGGTGTGGGGTGTGGAAGGGCAGAAAGCTGTGCACACTGGGAGGGAATGGGACTGGATTTCCACCTGCCTCCCTAAGCCTGACTCAGCACCCTTTCCCATCCAAGGGCATCAGACAAAACCCACAAAGGGCAAAACCTGTCCTGTGGTTCTCACTCCTTTCCCTTATCTGAGTTATATTCAGTGCCCCACACATACTCTTTCTGACAACTCCATTCACTTTGCCAGGAGCAACCACCCAAAATGTGGATCCAGCTCATATGATCATGGAAATAAACATCTCAGCCATTTAAAATTGTATCTTACACTTGAGAGAGACATGCTGAGGACATAGAGAAACAATAGGTTTAATTAGGCTTTTAAAATGTGACACATCTATTATATGTTCCGTTACAGCTTTAAAAAAGTCTCAGTTGCTGTATAATAAATCTTGCTAGAGTACTACTGTTTAATTAAATGGGAATCAGCACTGGGAACAATTAAAATGAGTTTATGCACTTTCAGGGAAACCCTATAGCAAGATGTGCAAAATAGCATACAATAAAATGAAAAATTAAACCCTTAGTGGGTTTGAGCTGCTGCATAGAAGAAATTTGATAAAAAGCATTTTAAGAAAGTAGGCAGTTTTACAGTGTGGCAAGTAGTTTGTTCTGCCTCCAAGGTACCAGCCCATGTCCCTTGGATTTTTGCCATTGGCAAAAGACTCCAGATGGACGTATGCATCAATACTAATAAGTGAAGTTCATCGCTGAGGGAAAAAAGTTTCTTTAAAGCCCTGAATAGGAGTGGATGTCACCTAGCAGAAAGTATTCATAAATAGGTGAAAAAGATACCTCTATTCTGAATAGTTTCTGAGCTTTTTCAATCAAGAGTTTTTCTGCTTATGGGATTTAGTGAAGGCAAATTTAATTTTTAGGATATAGTTTGTACAATAACATATGTAAGCAAATTGTGATGCTGTCTTAACTAGAACATGATATACACATTTTATTGCATATTAAAATCCATTTCAGCATTGCATTCAGCCCAGAGTTTTTACTGTTTCCCCCTCTCTGCCTCAGTATAAACAAGCAGCCTTGAAATGAACATCAAAACTAAATGGCATTGAATATAATGAAGCAACATTGAGTCTAATGAAGCAGAATTGCTATGTAAACAGGGATGCTTTTATCTCATTGGAATTTTTATGTCCTTGCATGTCTCTCAGCTACATTTTTGTAACCTGATTCTTAGGAAATGTCTGATATCTCTTTATGATTGTTAGCAGAGACCAAGACAGCACTGTAATGTGTGCTCAGCTGAGTGGTGTGAAAGTAACACCGAGTTTGCTGCTTTAGAAGCAAAATGTTCATCGCCCTCATCTTGTTACAGGTTGTTGGCTGTGAAACTTGGTAACCTCTAAGTGTGAAGAGGTCTGCTAAGAAGAACGGGTAGCAGACACTCAAGGGTCGGGTGAAAGTGCCACTTGGAAGCTCCCTGCCTGTGAGCATTCCAGCTCTTTCCTTGTCTGTTAATGCCTTAGTGAAGGCACAGGCAGTAATAACACAAGCAATAACGCCAAACCTCATAAGCCTTTTTCTGGGCTGAGAACCATGCCTTCCACTGTCTTACTGTAACACAAGCCTTAGCAGGACACAAGCTGACCTTCCTCTGCAAGGGAAGAGCAAAACACCCAGGCACCTGCTCTTCATTACCTCAGGCTGTTGCAGGAGCTCTGGGAAGGTCTGTGGTTCCTCCATTGCAAATTAAAATGCTAGTAAAGGCCTCCCTCAAATATACCTTTTATTATCACCTTCTTTTGATTCTGCACTTGGAAGTCATGCTCTTTAATATATATCGGCTGGCACCTGAACATCTCCCACTTCCTCACAGATATGAGCTTTTTGCCCTTTTGGACAGCAGCTCAAAATTCAGCATTTCAAGTTAATGTGCTGCAGCTCCTCATGTAAGGGTTGGGTTGAGCAGAAACAGGTGAAGAAATGCTGCTGTTTGGCAGTGTTGGACATGGAAGTATTTGTCATAGTACACTGATATACGATGCCCTTTCACATTCTCCACAGACCACTTGAACTTAAAAAAATATGATGGCAAAGTAAATGAATGGGATTTTGTCTGAAATGTAATCACTGGAAGTAAGAGAAGGAAACCACTGTGATATCTATTGCTGTAAACTGTCCTGTTCTGTAATAGCTACTCCATCTAAAATACCATCAGTGCTGCCAAACCTTGCAGCTGTTCTTAAACCTCTTGCTCCTGGAAGTTTCTGTAGGTATTTTTGTTATATTTTATTGCAGCTGTTCTTAAACCTCTTGCTCCTAAAAGTTTGTGTAGTGTTGTTTGGGTTTTTTTGGGGGGGGTTGTTGTTGTTGTTTACTTTTTTCCTTAAAATTTCTGTTTCACCAGAAGATCTTTCTAGATCTTTGACTTTTTGTATTTCTCTCTGTTCTGCATTTTAGTGGGCACAGTGCACAGAAGAGCTTTGGCATAAGATTTTCCATATCTGTGCATTTATATAGGCTGAGGACTTGGATCTTAAAATGTATTCTTCTCCACGGGTTGTTAAGTCTGTAGTCAGAAATTTAGGAGAATGCCTAGCTGGCCCAGATTCCAAATATTGAAAAACCTCAAAGTAATGTAGCACATAACTGAAACCACATAAAATTTGGGTATGGGGGATGAAGCTTCTGGCACCTCATTTTCATTATGAAGATGGCAACAAGAATGGAAAATGTCACAAGAATAATTCACATATGTTTGGTCTTTAGTACTATAATTATCTAGACCTTCTTGCTTTGGGCTCCCCTTCTCCTGCATAGCTTTTGGGAAAAGGTGGGTTTGGCTTTTAATGGCCTAATAAGTACAAGTAATAGCTCGTGATTTGTTTAATATTTTGAACTGAAAGGTCAAGGGTGGGAAGATTAAAAAGTCGTTGGGGGAAATGCTCTCAGTAAAAGCCATCTCTTGCTGGAAGTAACACAGCTTCTTAAGTAAGCATTAAATCAGTTTAAGGCAGCTCCAAGCCCAAATTAAAGCAGAAAGGAGAATAATGTTAGTGTATTGATACTACCAGCTATAGAAGGGTAAGTGAAATGAAAAACCAGACTGGGAAATCATCCTTCGTATCCCCCACAGGGTCTCTGCAGCACTGATTATAGCATTTTTGTTGGATTTTTGAGCATGTGCATCTATCTGAAAGTCAGGGAATCCAAAGTAATGACTGAAGTGTTCTTGAGTCTCTCCTCTGCTTGCAAAGCCTCAGATGAGACTGAGTCATGGAGCATTTTACGAAAAGCTACCTGCTGCCAAACAACTGTCTTAAATTCCAGCATCTGCCCACAACCCATCTCTCCTCTCCCAAACCTGAGCACCCCCCTTCCCTTCTCTTTTGAATATGAAAGAGAGGGAGGAGAAATTAAAGGATGACTTTGTCGCAACCTTTTTCCCTGCTCTGAAGGCGCTCAGTTACGGAGGTTCTGCCTTGCCCCACTTCTCTTCTCAGCAGTGCTGCGGTGTGAATGATGCAGTAAAGCAGCTCTGATGATTCAAGGCTGCTTCTAGAAGTGTTATTTGTGCACTGTGAGAAGTGGAGACCTGAGACAGATGGGTCCTTTTCTTCTGTCAAGGATACTCTGGAGGGTTTGCACATTTTCCTGGGGCCCCAGGCAAATGCACTGCTTGCTTTCCTCCAAAATAGGCTCTTTCCATCAGAGAAAATGGGATTGTGTATGCAAAGATCTTGAAATACGCTATTAATTTTGCATATTCTGAGTGACAGTGTGGGAGCCTTCTCTCTAGAATATATTTTCATTAAACCAAGTAGGCTGAGCAGACACATGATGGGGATGTCTAGTTGTGTATTTCGTAGGTAGAAGGCAGGCTTTTTATAATTTTGGTGAAAAGATGTGAGGAATAGGATGTAGGGCATTGTTAGGAGTTTATTGTGCATTTGAAGATGTCTGCTTTTTTAATAACATAGCCCTCTTGTACAAAGCGTGAACGTGGAAGCAGAACCCAGCTGTATGACGCTAAGAGCTCAGGTCAGAGCTGCCTTCACCACTGCCACAGGTCTGCTGGTCCCAGTGAAAGGAACTGGGGGCCACAGACAACTTCTTGATACTGAAGGTGTGATTAATACCAAGTGTGGTGTTTTCTCTCAGCACTGGAGGTGGAAATGTACCTGTAATTATCATCCTCTAAGTTAAAAATGTTACCGCAACAGTGCTAGGTCATCCTGACCTTCCACAGTGGAAAGAGAAAACACTATTTAGTGCTTCTTTTACAGTTTTTTAAGAGCACCTATTTTTCCCTGGGATGTTCTGAGCAGTTAAAGCCAGCCCTCCCACAGAGTAGAATCATGCTCTTCTTATTTAGTTGCAGAAAACATTTACCATATACTACGGCAAATCACACAATCAATCTTCATGCTAATCATTCTCTGCTGGAAGCTATTTACTACAAAAACTTCTGAAATTTTCTTACTAGCTGGAGAGCTGACTGTCACAGCCAAAAGAGTGATTCGTTTCTGTTTTTTAAGAAAAATAAAACCAAAATTGAATACTTTGAAATAGGCTTGAGTATTTCAGATTAGATGGGTAAAGACTGAACAAAGAGACACTCAGAAATTTTCTTCTTCAGTAGGGCTTCCTCTTTAATCCTCCCAGATCCAATTCTAGCTAGTCACTTGCCTCAGCCTTTATTTGCTCCCAGGTTGCCTTTTGACGGGCCTCTGATGATTTGCATTCATTCTGTGGCTTCGTTAATGTTAACTCTGGTTTGCACCAGCAGCTGTGGCCGTGCCTGGGTGTGCAGCTCCAGAGGAGAGTCTCCAGAGAAGGTTTCAATATCGTACTGCCCATGAGCTCTGCGTCAAGTTTTGCCCCCTCATGCACGACTGCAGAGCTGCCAGCTGGTTATGTGATTTAGAAATTAAAAACTTCTGCTGAGCCCTCAAAACCTGCTATTTCTGATTTTGTTTTGTATGAACCACACTACTGTATTCTCTTCTATATTGCTGAATTCAGCTCTGAGAAGCAAATGCTTAGATTTCTGCTTCTGATTCATAGAATGGTTTGGGTTGGAAAGGACCTTTGAAGATCCTCTGGTTCCAACCCCTCTGCCATGGGCAGGGAAACCTTCTACTAAACCAGGTGGTCTAGTGCTCAACTAGACCCCATCCAACCTGGCTTTAAACACCCCCAGGGGCATCCACAGCTTCTCTGGGCAACCTGTTGCAATGCCTCACCACCTTCACAGTGAAAGACTGTGACACATACTCTTCTAGAATATTTCTCCTCCCGATGAAAGCAGAAAACCTTGGTTTAGTTACAAAATGTCTGGCGCCTGTCTCTGATGTTCCGCTGCTTCCCCAGAACACTGCAGTTTGCAGATGGGGGAAAATGATAAACCCCAAAATCTCTGCTGGGTTCTAGCATGGTTAATTGTGCTACAGATCTGCAAAGCCAGTTGTTACCAAAAAGAAAAATCATCACTGTCTGCAACTTACCTGTGCACCTGCATGATAAAACATGTCACCAAAGGGACTGATGGAGTGGGATACATCAGTGCTCAGCTTGTAGAAAACCTGCTGTAGGTGCAAAAGGCCTCAGGGGCCACGTGAGGTTTTGTGCTCCTTTTGGAGCACCTCGGAGGAGCACCTCGGTGTGTGTGAGAGCTTAGACCTCTTGCTGTGCTCTGTGGCCGTTCTGGCTGTGTTTACGTGTAGAAAGGATAGCTAGAGAGACTCGTGCCAGTTTGGCTTTGAGGGAGTTGGAAGGAAGTGTCAGTGATTTACAGAAGTAGAAAAAAGAAAATGAAAAGAAAGAAATGGCAGGCATGTAAAGCTATTGGATGTCTGGAACTTGTGGTAGGTCCCTTAAGAAAGGAAATGTCTGGGTACAACAGAACTGAATAGGGGTCTGAGTTGTTCTGGAAAGGAAACAGAGAAATTTGCTTTGAAATATGTCTCTGGTACGGAGCTGTAGCATTCCTCACCCTCTGCTGCACTGTATATTTGATTTGCTTTCCAAAATCCAACAGCTTAAGGTTTGAGTCACCCTCCATTAAGTTGAACAAAACGAAAATGCCAACACTTTTGGAACGTGTTGGCGTGAACCTTAAATTGGAAAACAAACAAAGCATCAAGCTGCCCTTCCCAATGCTAATGGAGAGAAAGAAGCTATTTAGTGAGGTGTGGAATTTGGAGGACTGGGTCTTTTGCATTGTTCTCTGTGTTGGAGGAAAGCACTGGACAGCAGAAAACTTCAGTCTTTGTTGCATGAGATCTGCTTCTCGACTGGTTTCTGATGTTACTGTTTTTACTTGCTTCTTTTTTATCTTGTTCACTGCTCCAAAGCTGATTCACAGAAGGAGGTCTGATAACTTAAAGCAGAATTATCTGGGACACCAGTGAGAACAGTTCAGCCCCCAGTGTGGGGGTGTGGGTTTCAGCCTCTCTTACCATCTGAGCGCAGCTTTTCTGGTAGTAGACAGAAGGAGGGTGGGAGAAGGTTTGTCCTAAAGCGTTAGAGAGTGCAGCACGGAGCAGAGGGTGTCATGGCAGGTGCTACACCTGCAGTCTCACCATTACCCATTATTGGATTCCCTCCTCCTCACCACCTCTGCAGATGGCCCCAGCAGAGCGTGCAGGCAGTAGGAGGTCTGGCCATAAAAAGGCCTCTGGGAGGCTAAGGCTACAGGAAAATGATATTAGGTTGTGAATCTGAAGATATTTGGTCAGAAAAGCACCGGAGGCTACAGGTGAGCCCCGAGCTATGTGGGGGAAGAGTGAGTGGGATGCCAGCAGAGACATGCAGCACTGGGTTTCCCAAGGGAGATTAGGTGCCTCACATAATCCTTAGTCCAAAACAAGCTCAATACTCTTTCAGCAGGGTTGTGATTCCCAGCTTAATGAATTTAAAAGCCATGGTGATTGATTCTGAAAGTAGCTATCAGTTCTCTCCTGTGCAAACAAGAGAGCAGGCAGCGCCTGAGCTGCATTGTGGTCACACTCAGTGCACCTCTCTGAGTGACCCCGTGTGACCAGAGCACCTCGTGGCTGTGACATGGCCATGTTTTCTTTGAGTGGTGATACAAGGCAGGAGCTCCTGTAGGCCTCAGGGGGATGGTAATGGGACAAGTGAGCCCTCCATGGGTTCAGACAGACCCCCTTCTCAGGTGAAGTGGGTAAGCATCTTGTACTTTGTCTTTTTCTTGTGTCCCACTTTATTTCTGCAGCATAAAGAGGAGCAATGATGGAAAGTCACTGCAGCCTGATGGAGTCATGGACACAGGAGTAGATCTCTACTCTGATTAATGATTTCTATCACTTAAAAAAGGGCATTTTAATGTTTTAGCTACCCATTTCATAATGATCAGAGTTTTCAGGCTGTACCACAGGGCTGATTAATGTTCACCTCAGGTGTGCCAGAGGCTCACGTTTATTACACACGCTGCACACCCATTAATCGGCAGCGCAGCGCAGGCTGTCATCCCGATTGCTTAATTACATTGTCTCCCCCTGCCCAGGGCTTATGTGTGTTGTGCAAAGCCATAAATACTCCAAGAGCCCCATTTCCACTGAAATCAATAGGAGTTTTGCCATTGTACTGGGATGAGAGCTGTGAAAGTAAAATAATGCAGCTGACTGGGACTTTCAAGTGGGAAGATGGGCAGCAAAGGGCACATGAATTATGAAAGATCAAATTTAGAGGTGATCTGAAAAAATTACAGCATAAACTGGAAAATGTTGAAGGAGCCATAAGACTGGGAAAGATAGAAGACAAGATGAAAATTGGACAAGAAGTAAAAATAAATAGGTATTTCAAGTGGATAAAGAATGAGAAGCGAATGAGGCAACAGGGATTCTGCAAAATGGAAAGGGTAATTTCGCAGCAGAAGCAGCAGACGTTGTTGAATAAATAAATGAATTATGTGTCTCTTTTCACAGAGGAGAATGGGAAAATTCAATGTATCAAAAGCAGAAAGGTTCCAAGGCAAGGGACATCCATGTGGAACAAGAGGGGAAGAACAGGAGTGAGCCCACCACTGAGACAAGCACTGGACACCATGGCTCCCTTTCTGGTTCTCCTGGGAGTTTCCTCCGTGATACATAAGTGGTCTTCTTATCTCTCTGTACTTCAGCCAAGCTGCTCTTCTTTTTGTCCAGTGCTTTGGTTGCAGGCAGGACCTGTCTGACTGTTCTGCTTATGCAGGAAAACAGTCACTGCTGACCACCAAGAAACTGCATTAGAATAACTAAGTAACTGAAAAGGCAGGAAATCTGCCCAAAAGACAAAAGAAAATAATTTAATTTTTGGCAGCCCTACCTTTTTCTTTTATCCTGTAGAATAATTTGCCATGACAGATATTTGACAGTGTATGAGTCAGTCCAGGCCTAGACGTTTATCAGTTGTCCATCACAGAAATCTGTTTGACTGTGTAACAGCAAAAGAAAGGTCTGCTGAAAATGGCTTTGATGGGCTAAATTAGCACTTGGTCAGTTTACAAACACAGCAGCTGGCAGGGTTTGGAAATATATTGGTCATTTGACTTTCTCTTGTTATAAATATATGTTAAGTGCAGCAGAATAAAGAAGGATGCATCAGATTTGAATGGGTAGAACAATTTAACTTAAGGAGACTGGAATCCTAAACTTCAAGGTGTGTTATTTTGTATCAGTAAAGGGCTCCTAAATGTGGTCATTCTACTTTTTGCCACCTAGTTAAAATCAGGAAAAAATGTGAAAACAAGAGGAAGTATCCTTAAGGAATTTACCTGAGACGAAAATGATGTAATAGCTGCAGAATTCAAATATTCCTATCTAGATTAAAGAAATAAAAATACCCTTAGGGATTATAGGTTTATATAGCAAGTTCCAAAAATTAGTTTGACAAGCATACTTACTACCTCTGATTTCATATAAATCAAAGGTAAACAACTAGGCAGGCAATCCTGGAAAGGCTTCAAGAGAGTAAATGAACATTTGCTGGGAGGGAATGAAAAGATATACACAAAAAGAAAAGTAACAACAAAAAAAGAAACAAAAAAGGAAAAATCCAAGCTCTACAGGCTGTTGCTTGTAGCTGGAGCAAAAACACAGTGCAAGGATGATAATGGAAGATGAGCCCAGGAACTGTTCAGCTTTAGACCTTTGTTGCCAGAATATTTTAGGACCACGTTACTCTCTCTTTTTAACCAGTGTTAAATAAATGTGAGAATCTTGATGTACAAGCCAGCCCTGTCTGACCATGGCTGAACAGGGGCAGTTCTGGCTTGTGCCAGGGGAAGAACACGGGGTGAGTGTAATGAGGCCAGGATGGGGCAGCTCCTGCTGGTCAGGGTGGGATTGAGCCCCTGGGAGAGCTCGGCTGATTGCAGAGATGGGGACACTCCTGGATCAAGACATCAGCTCCAGAGATGGCAAAGCCCTCCATGTGAGGTAAAAGGATGAAGTGAGCCGGTACAACCACATCCCTGCAGGCTGGAGAGACAAATTCTGGTGCTGTGGACACGTGGACATTACACCCCTGGCATGCTGATAAGGCTGTTATCATTTTTTCCATTGGGTTTTTCTTTCACTGTGGATGAAGAACTATTAAACCAAACCATGCTATTTATCTGTTTAAAAAAGCTGTTTTGACAAAGACCTGCTTACAGCACTAAGAGTACATTTTCTTTTTCCTTTCCAATAATAAATCTTTCATAAAATTAAGGCATTGACATTACATCTCTGTTAGGGTAATTTACTCCCCACAGTAATTTTGACTTAGTTTGTTCTACATGGAGTGATATTTTAATCATCCTTTCAGTGCTTATTGATGAGGGTTTGCTGCAAAAGATGAGAAGATTAGTTTAAAATTATCCCTTGTGAATTTAAAACAATAACAAGGAAGTGAACACAGTCTAAAATAAATTAAGAAATGTAATAGACTTAATAAAAGGCCAATATTTTATTCAATGTACAAAAATGACTGCAAAACTTGCTGTGGTGGGGCTGCACATACTCTTATCAAACTGTGGTTTTTGTTTCTTTTTAATTGAACAGGCACAAATCTCCCCCTCTGTAAAGGTGAGTGATGAATGAAATAAATGGTTTATATTTTGTCCAATAATTAAAAAACGTTACCTTAACTCAGGCGTCGTATAAAACCGATGCCTCATTCCTATACCCATCACCTGTGAATAATTTGCATTTCCTCACCCAGCAGGAGGACCCTGATTTCAAAGCTTGACTCTTGACTCTTCCTCAGTGTGTGAGGGGGTAGATTTCTTCAAAGATTAATTAACTGCCAGGTCAGAGGGAGTGAAATATCTTCCTTGAACACTAGGATCCCTGCACTGCTACAAGGATACCAAAGGGCATCCTTAAAGGCTGAAATTACAGCTTCAAACAAAGACTTATCTTTTTTCTTTAACTAAACATGACACAGTTTCTGCAATCTCCACAGTCTCCAGCATTGATGTTCAGTGGTAATCACCCACATGAAAAAAGATATGGTGCCAAAGTCCTTGGGTGGCTGAACCATCTCAGAGGGTCGAGACCCTAGCACGCCTCTACCCAGTGAGAAATCTAGTAATCACTGTCTAAAAAAGAACATCACAGGGCTTTTTTGCCAGTTCTTTCCCAGGCACTGAAGAAAATGTGTTTTTTTAGGAAAATATTCCAGCTAAAAATCTTTTTCCAAGGTGGGAACTGAATAGTTACATGGAAGTGGTGCTTTAAGAACACTGGTGATGGAAGGAGCTGAGGTTTTGAGTGTGTTTGCTCTGAGGAGCAGCAGAAAGCCAGGCATGGTGGCCAGATTCCTTCTTGCACTGAGTCCCTAAATCCTTGGGTGGGGATGAAGGTTTTGTGTGGGTTTGTTCTACTCTTTTTGTCTTAAATTGTGGCTGCATCCTTCAGTGTCTTGCTCAACCCCAGCTGTCCATGCACCTGTACCTATATAAATGTACACAGATTTGGCACAAACTTTTCAAACTGCAGAGTCTCCTGGGGTCAGTCTTGCTTCACCAGGTTACAAACACTGTCACTCTGGCCCTCTGTGCATTTGTGAGTTTTGCTGAATTCTTCAGAACTGCTTGGGATTTAAGGCCCTCTTTGAGTGTAAAATGTGATTAGCTACAGTGAAGTGACTTTTTATCTGGCTGATACACCTTTTTTTCAATTTAGTTGATGAATGTGCAGTGTTAACCAGGTCACAGGCATTTCACTTGTGATCCTAGGGAAGCAGCTGGTGGGACTTTTGAGGCTGATACAAAGTTACTCGCTTTCTGCTGGCTACTGACCATGTGGTTGTTGTGTGCTGAGCAAGAATGTGGAGAGGCATGGTCTTTGGACAGCATGAGTGGTGAGAGGTGTCACTCTTCACACTCGCAACACCAGCTTGATGTTTTGGCTGAGGCAGGGTGCTTGTCAGTGGAGGAGAGGCAATATCTTCAGTGCTCGCCTTTCAATCTGCAGGAGAAAGCATTTTGCTGTGCCCTTGCATCCAAGTTCAGTAATGAAGCCTTGCACTGGTTTAATTACACCTATTTACTTCGTGTGGGCACTGCAAGGCTTAATTAAAGGTTTATGTATATGCTGTGAGAGGCTCGTATGGAAAGCGATGCAAAATAACCACATGTTAATCCTTCTATTGATTCACATTATCGTGCCCTGGTGTGCTGAGTTTAATCTTCTGGGGGCTCAAGGTCTGTTCCATTGAAGTGAAAGAAAATAGTGGTGCTTGTCAGATGGCTAAGCAGCACCCAAGTGTAATGTCCAGCAACCTGGGCCACTGTGGGCTGCAAAACACAATATTGTAGTAGCCCAACGCTTTCCCTTCATCTGCTTTTCCAGAGTAATGGAGAAGAAAAGAAATGGAAAAGAAAATATTTACCAGATATTCTGCGTGCTACTTCAGTTTAATTATGTCTTCTATGATTTGAACAGAAGGCGTATAAAGCGTGCCTGCGTACTTCTGTGGAAGTCTTAAATGGGAGGAATGGGCTCTGCCTGATTTGCACAGCCTGTTGGGGACGGACTTCAGTGTACATATGTTGACAGCAATAAGATGATCATTATCCAGCCCATGCCTCCTCTGTAGGTAGAGAGGTAGGGATGCCCCGAGGGTTTAATTCCCAAACTTTCATTTCCTTCCCCTATTTTCAGCTGCTATTAACTTTAGAAGCATTTTTTCGCAGGAGGAAGGATTATGCACAGCACTGACACCTTATTACTCAGCTGGGTTTGCCGATTGGCTGAAACTCAAAAGTCTTTACTAGTTAGGCTAAAACATTAAAAATGTCTTTTGATAAATGATCTGAAGGGAAAATCAAGCAGATGGCTTTTAGGCCCATCTCAAAATGCAACTTTGCAGGGAAATAATAGTTTCAGTAATGGGTTATAGAGCTTTATTTAAATCACTATACTATTTAGTGGAGAGGGGTGAATCATTTAGGGTTTTTTGGGGGTGTTTTTTTCTTCCCTTCTGTTTTTTCAGATTTCTCTCCTTGAAATGAACTGAAGCACACTTTGAAGTGCCGTGAAGTTTTTCTTTCTTCACTTTTTGTAATTGGTCCATCGGTTTTCTGCTGCTGTCTCTGATTTTTTATGGGTGATATCCACTGACTTTCCACAGCCTGCTTCCTGATGGATTCATTTACTGTGTGTGTTGCAGGGGCAGGATTTATGTGCCTCAACCTGCTGCCTACAGCTAGAGATCTCCTCTATTATAGTGGGTTTATAGGGTGAATTACAGCTTCTGGGAGGCTTTGTAGAAAATTGTAGGGAAGTTGGAATAAGTGTTTCTAACCAGCTCATTTGGCCTCCAGAGAGATTAGGCAGATGCAGCAGGGATGGGCAGGTCCTCTGTGTGTGTGCTGGGGGGGCAGGGAACTGCAGGGCTCCCTTCTGCAGAGCACCAAGGTGCCCAGCACTGGACTGTAGGCATATATATCAACCCCATGGTTCAGATCTGTAGGCAGGGGTGCAGTTGTGGTGTGACTGGGAATTTGTGGTTATTGTATGAGACACAAGAGCCGAGCTTTTGGAAGGGCAGGAGCTGCTTTATGCAGTGCAGATGAAGAGATGTGTTAGAGGAGCTGTATTTTTGACATGTATTTTATCACCCATTCTCTAAGGAGCAAAGGCCTTTAACCCATTTCCAACTGAGCATTCCAGAAATCAAATGTTAAAGATCCTTAGTTGCTTCTGAACATCTAAGCCAAAAAAAAATGCTGGACTTGTAGGCATGCTCATTTTCCTGGGGATAACAATTTCCTCTTTGAAACATGCACTCAGTCCTGCACTCTTCATTAGACATTGGTGAAATCTTCAGAACAAATACTGAATGTAATTGTCCAGATGCTCTAATTTCTGTTTTCAGCAGAAAATAATGACACATTTAATACGGGCCAATTTTTTTGTTCAAGTCGAAAAATGGGAAGGAAAGGTGTGTTTGTCCCAGCATTGTCCTGATTCAGTGTGAGCTGGAGGACAGATAATGGGTATGCCCCATGCTCCAGCACAGTAAATGCTTGATATGATGTCTTTGTTACTGTCTTATCATGAATCAGTGCAGCATCGTGTCGAGAACTGGATGTAGAAACACTAAAGTGGCTTACTGTAGGTAAGACAGCTGGACCTGTAGTATTTCAAAGAGTCTGAAATCAGAAAGACTGAAAATGGGCTCCAAGTCACCAGCAGTTTGTTGTCTTTGGGGCATTGGCTTTTTTGCAGATCCGTGTCTCAGCCAAGGGCACAGATTCTTGTGGGAGCTGGTCCGGCATCTGCTGGACCACAGTGCCTCTCCCTGGCTGCCTCAGCAGAGCCAGAGGGATCCGTGCTAAATTAAATGTGGAGGAGAAAGAAAGAACATGAAACCTGAAGGAATGTTGTGTAGGGGGCTGTGTAGGGAAGGAATGTGTAGTAGGGGGTCAGTCAAAGCTGTCTTACTTGTCCAAATTGTGCTGGCAGAAAGAGTAAAGATAAGAGGATTTTGCTAAGTCTTGTAATGTTACAGCATAGAATTAAATGTGAGTTGCCTCTGATCTCTGCTCTGCCAGGAACTGAGGGAAAAATACTCCAGTGAAAAGTACAGGTGAAACAGTGAGCATGGCCTCCTACGCTAAAACATGGTCTAAACACCAGTGTTAGTCATCACGGTCATCAGTAAAAGGAGTTTTCTCCTGAGAAGATGTGAGCTTAAAATGTAAGGTCTTAGTCTTTAGTTCGAATCCCTCTGGGCAGACCTTTCTGTCAGCCTGAACCCCTATGATTTCAACAGCCCTTTGTGGTCCTGGGCACACCAGCCCAGCTGGCGGCTTAGATTCCAACTACACACTGGTATAATAGCTTTTCATACATTTTGATTAAAACCCCCTGAAACTCTTAACCTCAAATGATCCGGGTTCTTGGTTTTGTTTTGTTTTTTTTTTTTTTCCCCATATTCCACTCCTTTGTGTAGTTCTTGGTCCCTGTCTTTCTGGTCATTCTCAGGTGATTGCAACCACTGACATTTATTTTTGGATCATGTAACGGAGATAAATACAACAGGGTGGTAAATTAAACTTCACAGGTAATTTCAAACGGGAGACTCCAGTCAACACCTCTTCTTTTGAGGTATAGCTCCACTTGACCCACGAGGGCATCTCATTTTGTGTCTGTAGAGGATGGCAACTTGGCCAGACATAGAGCATCCCATGGCACTTAGCACCTGGAAATACCCCGTGCAGTGGAAGGTTGGATCTGTAGCACAGTCACATGTTTTGCCTTCAAAGACTGATAGAAAGTCCTTGGGAATGATAACGCCAGAGAGCAGCAAACTTTGGAGATAAATGGTACATTGACTTTGCCATTTACATTTACTGTGCAGTTTGAGATGACTTTTAATTATTCAAAAGAGGCAGAATGTTAGTCACATCTGTCTTTGTTCCTCCCTCTAAAGCAAACCCACTCTGTAAATTTTCCTGTGACCACTATACCAATATTTCCCTGCTACAGCTCCTCTGACTTTCACCTCATTTTTTTCCCTTTCCTTTGAATTTCCTTTTGTTAGATGTTTGAGATGCAACAGAATTCAGCTACATTGAGTGCTTTTCTTATCAGCTAACTCAGAGCAGATCGATCAAGTCTATTCACGTGGTGAACAAGGAGAGGAACATAAACACTTTCCAGTGCTACAGGCACAAATCTAGAAAAACAATGTAGCAGTGAAATCACCTCATCAACATGAACATTGAAAAAACTCCGTCATATTTATTCATGTTGGGAAGAAGTGGGTGCTCAGTGCCTCAGCCTGCACACACCTACCTGGCAAGGGGGACAGGAGGGAAGGTAATTCCTTATGTTTAGAGCGTGTTCCGAGACACAACCTCTGTATGTCTTCCCTTTGACATCCACTGCTGCCATCAGCATGGGCACCTTCTTTCTCCTTTTCTTTGTAAGACATGTTATTTATTACAATGTTTGCCAATTTTTTTGGGAAAATGCTCTGTGAGAAATATGAAAAGCAGAAGGGAACTGAGTGTTCTTGATGTAGGACTACAAATGTTTTTGGCCAGTCCATTTAAGCACAGAATGGCATTTGTTTCAGGAGCTTTGAAGGAAATAATAGAAACCGTATGACTCTAAGAGAGAATTCAGATTTTGGTTGCTCAGGAGTGAGGTATTTTATCTTGCACATGCTCCAGGAAGCAAATGGTTTCAAATATTTATTTAATGTCTGTGAAATATCCTCCCACCACCAAAAA